>PVKH010047655.1:0-10272 GCA_004027955.1 Chaetophractus vellerosus | reverse complement strand
GTTCCTGGGGCTGCGTTTCTCTCCGGGCTTAGCTTCTGTTTCCTCCACAAGTTCAGCTGTAGACCATGAGGCTCTCTATGCGTTGCGTCTCTCCACAGGGCCAGCTGTAGACTATCTGGCGATCGGCTCACTCCAACATCAGAACTGCTTCTCAAATCTGCTTCTCTCCAATTCTGCTTCTCTCAATTTCTGTCTTGCTTTTTAAACTTGAGACCACACCCACCAAGGGGTAGGGCTTAACGCCCTACTCACTGCAGCCCAGTCAATGCCCTAATCATAAACCAATTGTGCCCAGATGATCAGATGAGTTTACAAGCATAATCCAATTTATATTTTTGGAATTCATAATTACATAAAGCTCAAACTGTTACAGGTGGGAATCACCCCTGCTGCTTCCTTCAAATCCTTGATCATGGCACTAGTCTCTGCAATCCCTCCAGGAATCCAGTATTGCCTTTGATTTACTATTTTGCTATGCAGGGGCAGTTCCAGGGGCTTCCACTTGGCCTTTCCAACCATAATAACCCTCACTCCACAAGTCAGGGATCCAATGTTGGGATTCTGCCAGTTACTGAGTATGTCTATTCCAATTATGCATTCTGGAACTGGGGAAATAACCACAGAATGGGTCCGGGGACCCACTGGACCCACTGTGAGACGGACCTGAGGTAAAACTCCATCAATCACTTGACCTCCATAAGCCCCTACCCTGACTCTTGGACCACAGTGACATTTTGGGTCTCCTGGAATTAATGTGACTTCTGAGCTAGTGTCTAATAATCCCCCAAATGTCTGATCATTTCCTTTTCCCCAATGCACAGTTACTCTGGCAAAAGGCCGTAGGTCTCCCTGGGGAAAGGTGGGAGGAAGATTAACTGTATAAATTTTTGGCAGTTTAAGAGGATCCTTCCCCAAGGGGACCTGGCCTTCTCCTCATTCAAGGGGCTCTGGGTCTGTAAACTGTCTCAAGTCTGGGAATTGATTAAGGGGCTGTGATTCCCTACATCTGTAATTTGAGTTAGGGTTTTGTTCACTCAGCCTAGAACTCTTCTGCTTATACAGATCCAGAAGAAATTTAGTAGGCTGCCCATCTATTTCACTTCTAGGTACCCCATGATCTATTACCCAGCACTATAACTCCATGTGACTCAGGCTATTCTGTATGCTGTTTTGAGTCTGTCTTTCATTGATGTAGCCACACCCACCTTGCCTTTGGCGATTAACTGTGGATACTTGATTTTTACCAGACCGAGATCCGTTCATCCCCATAATGTTTAAGGATTCCAATTCCATTACAGCTCCCCCTACAGTAATATCTGGACTGCAGAGAAGAGCAACCACAGAGCTCTTCAGAGAAGATGGTTTAGCCTGACAAATTTATTCCTCACAGTCCTGGTTAAAGCTGTGTCCTTTGGACATTCCTGTGGTGGGTGGGCAGGTCTCAAATGGTAAATCCATTCTAGCATTCCAATCTCTCTAAGCCTTTGAATCCCCTCCTCTACTGTATACCATGGCAAATTGGGCATCCCAACATCAGACATGCTAGGCCATCATTTGGTCCATGTTTCAGTCAGCCACCCAAACAAACTCTTAGAGCCCTTTCTAACCCCTCAAGCTACAGCATTGAATCCAGAATTTCTGCTTAGTGGGCCCATATCAATAAATTCAGCCTGATCCAACTTTATATTCCTTCAACCATTATCCCATACTCTTAGTATCCATTCCCACACATATTCCCGTGATTTCTGTGTATATAATTTTAAAAACTCATGCAGTTCTTTCAGAGTATAGCGTACTTCCTCATGGGTCACATTTTGTATTTCACTTTTGGGGGCTTGTTGTGATTTTAGTCTAGTAATAGGTCTTGAAAACAAGAGGGGTGGAGGGAGTGGGTAAAGAGAAGGATTAACCATGTCTTGCAGGCTACTGACCTCAGGGCATTCCTTTGCATTTTCTTCTGATAAGACAGGGTTAATCTCTTCAGGCAGGGGTTGAAAGGCAGATTCCTCAGGGCAGGGTGGAGGCTGGGCGGTGCTTACTGGAGTTTGGCTGGTACCTGCCTCATGGCTGGGAAGAGGTCCAGGTTCTCTGAGGCAGGCCAGGGGCTGAGCAGTGCAGGCTTCAGTTTTGGCTGGTACCCACCTCAGAGCTGGAAGGAGGTCCAGAGGCTCAATGATACAAGGTTCACAAGGTATGGTCTCCACAGGGCAGGCCATCACAGGTTTATCTGGTAAAGTCTCAGCAGATTTAGAGTTTCAATGTCCCCAACAATATTATCATCATTCCATATGTATCCATCCCAATCCTCAGGGTTCCATTCCTTTCCAATCAACACCTTCACTTTAATTGCAGAAACCCTGCAAGGTTGAGATTTTAGTTTCCTTCATAATTCTGCTACTCATAAAATGAGCGTCTGGGTTTGATTCTCAGATATCTCAAGTCTTTGGCTACAGGAGACAAGATTTTCTTTCAAGGCACACATAGAAACTTTCATATCATTCATGAGGCATTTAAGTTTCAAATTTGAAGACTTTAGGTCATTCCTGTCTTTTTAAACTGTATCCAGAGTGTCTAGGAGGAGCCAGCCAACATTATTATACTCTTTTACTCCACAAAATTCTGTTAAGGTATTGAAAACACTCTCACCCATATCCTTGCTTCTTATAAGCGTGGAAGTACGGGAATCCAGTGAGGCTATTTTGTGTATCTCTATTGCCAGCTCATGCCATGGACTCTTAGCAACCTCTCCCTCGCTGGAAAGGGAGTCATTAGTACCCTTGAGTCCAATTAGAGTGAGAACCACCTCAGACATCTCATGTTTAAGACTATGTTCCTCAAGAACCACTCCTGGTACCAGCTGTATTCGTCAGGGTTCTCTTGGGAAACAGAATCAACCAGAGATATCCATCAATAATATAAAATTTTATAAGAGTCTTTCATGTGACTGTGGGGATGCACAAGTCCAGGTTCCGCAGGCAGGCTGCAAGCCAGGGGCTCCGATGAAAGACCAATGAAAGGTCCTTGATGAGTTTCTGGGAGAAGTTGGCTGTCCAAAGATGAACTGGGAAATTCTCTCTGAATGTTGAAATCACTTCCCCTTTTAAGGCATTCAACTGATTGGATAAAAGCATCATACATTCTTGATCCAATTTCCCTGATTGATGCAGATGTAATCAGCCATCCATGCAGTAAACTCACTGGCGATTGAAGTCCATAAATGCTCTTGTATTACAATTAGCCCAGGGCTTACTGGACCTAATACCTGGACACAATTACCTGGCCGAGTTGACACACTAGCCTAACAGGTATATACCTAGATGTGGAATTGCTGAGTCATATGGTGATTCTATACTTAATTGTCTGAGGAACTGCCAAACTGTCTTCCACATCAGCTGCACCATTGTATATTCCTACCAGTAATAAATGAATGTTCTTATTTCTCCACATTCTCTCCAATACTTATGATTTTCTTTTTTTTTTTTTAAATAGTAGCCCTTCTAGTGTGTGTGATTTTGATTTGTTTTTCCCTACTGGCATCTTTTCATGGGTTTCTGGCCATTTATATATATTCTTTGGAGATATGTCTATTAAAGTCTTTTGTTGATTTTTAAATTGGGTTGTCTGTCTTTTTCCTATTAAGATGAAGGTTTTCTTTATATATTCTGGATTCAAATCTTTATCAGATGTTGGTTTCCAAATATTTCTTCAGGTATCACTTTTTATGTATTTGCATTTTAGTGCCTATAGGATGTGAGAAGTGGAGTTACATACCAAAAGTGCAATACAACAATACTGACACTTATTACCCAAATGGTTACCTTTACAGGGGTCTTTATTTCTTTATGTTGCTTGGAACTACTGTCTAGTGTCCTTTCTTTTCATTCTGGAGTACTCCCTTTAGCATTGCTTGTAAGGCAGTTATAGCATTGATGAACTCCCTCAAGTTTTGTTTAGCTGGGAAAGTCTTAATCTCTCCCTCATTTTTGAATGAAAGTGGCCAGATCCTACTGCTTCCTGCCACAAGAATGGAGGCAACAGTAACCTCTACACAAAGAGTGCAATTCAGTGTTATTTACCATAATTTACCACCCTCTTACTTCATTCATCCCTGGATGCTGCACAGTGTTATACTGGACTCCAGCATTTTAAAGTAATTGATTTAGTCAGTTCTTGCCTGTTTAATATATTTCTGAGTGGAAAGACAAATTCCAGGAGCTTTCTCCTCCTCCACCTTCCCACATTCCTCTCCTCCTGCTATCAAATCTATAAAATGTTTAGAAAGGAATGCAGAAGAAAGTTTGTGTGACCTTATGTGAGGCAAAGAATATGTGAATGTTTATAGCAAGTCTATTCATAAATGCCTAAACCTAGGAACAACTCTTTTGCCCTTCAACTAGTTAATGGATAAACTTTGTTGTATTCATATGAAGTAACAATAAAAAGGGATGCACTATTAATACATGGAAAAGTATGAAAGGCATTATACTGCATGCAAGAAGCAAGAATCAAAAGGGGAAATACTGAACAAACCTATTAATGTGGCATTCTGGAAAAGACAAGATTATAGAGATGGGGAAGAGATCAGTGGATGTCAAAAATTAAGGAAGTAAGGAGGTTTTAATACAAATGACCAATAGGAGGGAATGTTTGGGGGCTATTCATGAAGAGACTCTAATTATCCTAAAGCCTGTGCACCTAATATGAGAGCTGCTAATTAAGTCCATTAATAACTTATAAATCTTCAAATAGAAATAGGCAAATACACAATAATAGAGATTTTACTACTCTTTTGGAGTAATGTATTCAATTATTCAATAAGTAGATAGGAAATCTGTGAGGATATAAAAGACTTGAACATCATAGTCAATGTGACCTAATTGACCTAACTGACATTTATAGAATATTCACCTAAAAATAGCTGTGCTTGTTTGAGTCTTTTGTGTACCTCAGAAAAATCTGTTCTTAAAGCAAACTCATTCCTATACCTGTAAGCCCTTTATGGATGGGACATTTTGAGTAGATTGCGGGATGCAGGGTGGGTCTTATCCTTTTACTGGAGTCCTATACAAATGGAGGAGGGGCGAGAAAAAAGCAACTGTTATATTGGCCTGCCATGTGAGAGAGGAGTCCAGGATTGCCTACAGCCACAGAAAGATAGAGGCTGGAAATTATCAGAGAAGCCAGAAGCTGAAGCAACAAGGCCCAGGGGGAAGTGGAGAGACAAGCCATGTGCCTGACGGCCCACAGCTTGGGGAGAAAGTGAGCCTGGAGGCAAGGCAGAGAACAAGATAGAGACTGGCTATCATTTTGCCTTTTCACATGGGAGGAGTCCAGGGTCATCAGCAGTCAACTTTTGTTGAGACAGCCTCTCTGATGATTTGGATATGCTCACAACCTCAGAACTGTAAACTTTTAACTTAATTTCCCATGATAAAAGCAAATCTATTTCTGGTATCAAATCTGCATTGGCTGCCTTTAATAGACTAAATCAAATAGCTTAATCCACATTCTTTCAGAATATACAAAGAGAATATTTACTAAAATATATCTTAATCTAGCTATTAGACAAGTCTTAATGCATTTAAAAGGATTCAAGTCATACAAAGTGTGTTCTATGACCATAGTGAAATTAAACTAGATGTCAATAACAAAAGTACCTGGAAATTCCCCAAATGTTTAAACTAAATAACATACTTCTAAAATATAGTTAAAAAAAGAAACAAAAATGTAAATTAGAGAATATTTTGAACTGAAAAAAATAAATACAAAAGATATCAAAGTTTTTGAAAAACCACTAAAGCAGTATATAGAAAAGTTTATAACACTAAATGATCATCTTAGAAATGAAGACAGGTTTCAAGTAAATTACCTCACCTTCTGCCTTAACAATGTATAAAAAGAGCAAATGTAACACATAGTTTAAGTAGAAGAAATACATAATAAATGCCAGAGTGAAAATCATGATATAGAAAACAACAAAAATACAGAATTCCTAAATAGATAGCAATATATACCATGTTCGTAGAGCCTGTATTTTAAAGATGTCCCCAAACTTTTCAACAGATTTAAAGCAAGTTCAATAAAAATCCCAGTAGATTTTTGTACAATATGTCAAGAATATTCTAAAATTTGTATGGACATTCAGAGGATCTAGAATTGTTACCAAAGGAAAAAAAGATAAACCTGAAAAAGAACAAAGTTGGAAATCTAACTTTACATGATGTCAAGGCATTTTCTATGGCAACAATAATCAAGATAATTTGATATTGGTGTAAATAAAGACAGATCAATGGAATAGAATATTGAGACCACAGATACACCCACACATATCTGGAAAAAATAATAACATTACAATATGTAAAAAAGATACAAAGACAATATAGTGGAGAAAAGATTGTGATTCCAAAAATAGGTCTGAGAAAATTTGATATTTATATGGAAAATTAAGAAAACTTTGATCTATACTTTATAATATATACAAAAGTTAACTCAAAATACAATATCTAAAATTATAAAACTTCTAGGAAAAATCATAAGAAAATAATTTGTGATCTTGGGTTACACATAAGTTTCTTAGCCAAGACATTAAAATAAAAATTCATACAAGAAAATGTTGATAAATTGAACTTCATCAGAAATTTTTTTCTTTTTTAAAAAATGTTTTTATTAGTGAGTTTACAGAACAATCATGCATCAAATGAGGGCTCTCATACTCCACTCCATCAACAACACCTTGCATTGATGTGGAACATTTAATAAAATTGATGAGAGCACATTTTTATAATTGTACTATTAATTAAAGTCCATGGTTTAACTTAGGGTTTCCTTTATGTATAGTGCAGTTCTGTGGATTTAAATTTTTTTTCTTCTCTTACTATATATGCAATCAAACATTCCCCCCCTTTTAATCATATTCAGATATACATTTTAGTGCTGTTTATTGTGTTCACTGTTCTGTATTGTGCTATCATTACCACTATCCATTACATAAAAATTTCTTTCATTCCAAATAGGAATCCTGTACATTTTAAGACTTAACATCCTCTTCCCTATCCACAACCCATCCCCTGGGAACTTATATTCTAGATCTGACTCTATGAGTTTGCTTATTCGAATTGTTTCAAATCTGTGAGATCATATAATATTTATCCTTTTGTGTCTGGCTTATTTCACTCAACATGATGCCTTTTTTAAAAAAATAAAATTTTAATTTATTTTTAAAGATACTTAGATTACATGATGTTACAGTTTGATGTAATTATGAATTCCAAAAATCCATATTGAATCATGCTTGTAAACTGATCTGTTTATCTGGGCATGATTGGGTTATGATTAGGGTGTTGAGCCCCACCCCTCAGTGGGTGTGGTCTCAAGTGTAAAAGGCAAGGCAGCAGATTTGAGAAGCAGATTTTTGAGATGCAGTTCTGATGTTGGAGATGGCCATTTGCCTGACAGTCTACAGCTGACCTTGTGGAAGAAGCGCTAAGCCTGGAGAGAAAAGCAGCCCCGGCAGGAGAGGGACCCAAAGGTCTGAGCCCTGGCAGACGTCCGCAGCTGTCTTGCTCCAACACGAAGACTTTGGTGAGGGAAGAAACTTATACTTGTGGCCTGGTAACTGTGAGCTTCTACCCCAAATAAATTCCCTTTATAAAGACCAACCAATTATTGGTATCTTTTGCAAAGGCACCTCTTTGGCTGACTAATACACATGAAATGTTACATAAAAAAATATAAGGGATTTCCATATGCCCCATTCCCCAGACCTCTCACTTTTCCCCACATTTACAACTTTTTTCATTAGTGTGGTACATTCATTGCAATTGATGAGCACATTTTGGAGCACTGCCACTAATCATGGATTATAGTTTACATTATAATTTACGCTCTTTCCCACTATATTCTGTAGGTTATGGCATGATATATAATGGCCTGTATCTGTCATTGCAATATCACTCAGGTCAATTTCAAGTCCTGAAAATGTCCCCATATTGTACCTCTTTCCCTCTCCCTGACTACAGCATGTCCAGTGGCCACTGTCTCCACATCAGTGATATAATTTCTTCCATTGCTAGAATCACAATAAGTCTAGAGTATAATACCAGTAAGTCTATTCAAGTTCATATTTTATTCCCCAATACTGAGGATTCTGGGATGGTGTTGCCCTCTCCAACTCTAATTGAGAGGGGCCTTTGATCGCATATGGCTGATGGATGGGACTCTCTGGCTTGCAGTTGTAGAATCTCTTGGTTCCGTGGTGTGGTGGTTGCCCATCCTCACCTCCTTGTTAGTTGTCTGGGATGAGTCCAATGACTAGAGAATAGGTATAGCAACTCCATTGAGGCTCAGGGCCCAGGTGGCACATGGACAGTCCAGAGATTAAAGTCTCTTGGACATATACCTAGCAACTCCAGCACCAACTATGGGTTTAAATAAAAGCGACAGAAGAGGCATGTGTGGAGAAATCACATCTAAGTCCAACTCTGTCACACTCAGGAGCACAAACTCCAAAGTAGGGCCCACTGGTAAGGCACCAAACTCCAGAGCTATCTGCCATGAACGTAGGACCTGGGTGTCTCCAGAGCCCTCAGGAATCCTGCTATTTCGGGTAGTGTCTACCTTGGCCCTCTATGAGATCCTGCTGAGACATGCATAAGTGTTACCTTTCCGGACGCACTTTGAAGTCTTTTAGCCATAAAGCCATAAAGACACTCATTTGTCTTTACCTTTTCCCCCTTTTATTCAAGGTCTTTTTCAAGTTGTATCACTAGCTGGTGCTTGGTAGTAATCCCTTGGTGCCAGGGAGCCTCATCTCCAGGAGTCATGTTGCTCACTGTGGGGAAGGTAATACATTTATATGCTGAGTTTGGCTTAGATAGAGGCCACATTTGAGCAACAAGGAGGCTCTCAGGAGGTAACTTTTAGGCACTCTTCAACACAAGGCTAAGTTGCAAATTCAAGAGCAAAAGGCTTGCAAGCATAGTCATCAACATCAAGGGCCCATCAATGGACCATCTTTCTTCACTAGCCATCGCCCCTGTCCTTGGGGGATTGTTGCTGTTCCATTAGAGAATGTGGCAGAGTTTCCCAGGATGGGAATTCAAAAATATTTTGGTTATTGTGTGGATCTCACCCTCTGTGGCAATGCCTCATGAACATTTGAACATATTTATATACCTTATATGTATGCCCAGGTGAATCCTCCCATGTATCCCCCATCACTGACACCCCACCCCATTAATCCTCCCCTGCCATCATTGTAATCCTTCTGTGATCCAAAACTTCTTCAAAAATGAAGCCAAAGATATTGCCAAATTCAATTAATAGGCAAAAGATATAATAATGATATGTTTAAATATAAGAAATAAAATACATAATAATTTAGAGAAACTAAAACTAAAATAAAGTAAAAAACTGGGGTATTAAAAATGAAAAATATTAAAAAATAAAATAAAAATTTTTGATGTTTTGCCTTTCATCACTGTAATATCAGTTGTCCTGTATGTACAGTGGCATTTTCTTCCATTTCTTTCCCAGTGTCTTACTTTTTAAAAAATATTGTCTTCAAAGAAGCTTTAGGTCACAGTAAAGTTACATACAGAATATAGTGGACTCCCATATACCCAAAATTCACCCCTTTCCCCCCCTTCCCTTTTAATAATCTTTTTACATGTGGATGGTACATTTGTTACAACTGATGTATAAATATTGAAACATAGCTACCAACTATAGTCAATGGTTTCCAGTATGTTACATTTTACACCATACACTTTTACAATTTTTTGATGCAATTTAAGATAGCCTGTATCCACAATAACAAGATCATACAGAACACTTCCATTACCCTCTAAATATTCCCTCTTCAATGTATTCAATTCCTCCCTCCTCTCCCTTTGGGGCCCACGACAACCACCAAGCTTCACTCCTTGAAGGACAAGATTCATAGATACTTGCAACAATGCTGAGGACTTGATACATTAATCTGTTCTCCAGTATTAGGAACTGCCCATGCTCTTGAGAGACACCCTCCCCTGTTTGTGAACATATTGAGCCTCCCCAGCAGGGGAGTCCAACTCCTTCCTGCTCATTATGTGGGTTTCCCCCCACTGATACCACACACTATCACAAAATGATCACTCACACATTCTCTAGAAGACTGTCCCAGTGTGCCCTGCCCAAAATGTCACCCTCATCCAACACCCTAAGCCAGTAACCCTTCCTTGTCATACTGCCAAAAGAGTTTTCTCAACATTGTAGTTTCACTCACATACCCAC
>PVKH010047654.1:0-10277 GCA_004027955.1 Chaetophractus vellerosus | reverse complement strand
CCACTGAGACCCAAAAGCAGCAGAGTGGCTCCACCGAAAAGGTGAATATCGTGGACCCGGAGCTTGCGGCGCCTGGCCCAGCAGCTCCAACTGCCTGTCACTCGCCAGCAGCTCATGGACTTCACCCACGAGAGTCCTTTGTGCTCACATCAACGACTGCGACATCGGGCTGCTCCTGCTCTCAGAAGGGGCGAGGTGAGCTTTCAGCGCTGCAGACACTGCAGCGGGACTCTCGGGGTTCAGCCCTGTGGGCTCCAGGTCAGGTGCTGACAGCAAGACCAGGACAGGCACTAAAGCCACAGGTTAAAGTGCCAGCCGCCCACAGCCCCAAAAGGGGAAGTAACGATAGTGTGTTGTTGCCTATGCCTCAAACTATACAAACTGGGAGAAAATAAAATCAATTTTTTTTGTTGTTGTTGCATATCCCCCCTTTCTGCTTGCTCTTGCTGTGTTCATTTCTCTGTGTTCTGTGTCTGCCCTGTCTCCCCCCGCTGCGGCGACACGCCGAGTCAGCTCACCACGCAGGCAGCTTGCCCTGCCCGTGGCGGCTTTTTGCCCTGCCTGTGGCAGCTTTTGCCCTGCCCACGGCGGCTCTGCCCCCCCTCCCCCCACAGCGGCTTTGCCTTCTCAGGCGATCTGCCCGCTCGGAGAGGTCCCCGGGAACCGAACCCGGGGCCTCCCATGTGGTGTACCGGCACCCTATCCACTAGGCTATACAGCCAGCCCCTAAAATCATTTTAACCATAGGCCTATGCAGCCCTCTGGCTGGGAATCTTAAATCCATGAAAAATAAAAAATCACTCAAAAACACTGCTATGAAATCACAGTAAATAATCTAAACTCTATTCCTGCTAAAACTCTGTGTGTAAGCTCACCAAATTATGTCATTACACTGTCAACCATTCATGTTCACTGTCGAGTATATAATCCTATTATTCCTTCTCCTAGACTCTTGGAGGCGATGACCTCACAGCCCACCCTGAATTCCATGGTTAATTCCTATCCTTGCCACAATTATAACTTCCATTCTCTTCATATCAGCAGGTCCATACATCTTCTGTGCAATGACTCAGTTTATCCAAACAGCCATCTAAGATGTCACCCACGATCATGTACATGATCCTCTGCTGCTGCAAAAATACAGTCCAGCCACCAAGCCAGAAGCCACAATATCTCAACGCCAAGAGAGGGGAACAGTAGCTGAATCCCACAATGCCTGTAACAGCAGAAAGCAGCCAGATGATCGCCGCCCACCTCCCAGCTCTCCCTCTCCACCCAACCATATCAAAAAGAGTTGGAATGTTAGACCCATTTAGCAAAATAACCTCCCACGACCCCAGGCAGGTCTCCCCTGCCTTGATAACAGATGACCCCAAACCCCCATCCCTGTCCCTAATCCAACAGGACGTACTAATCTCAGAACCAACCATGAGAATATCACAAGATCATGGGAAGTACCTGTGCAATCATAAATGAAACTTGTTTTTATATTAACAAAACTGGGCAGGTAGAAGGAAATCTTAATTTGAAAAGAAAACAAATTATTTGGAGGGCCCGAGACAATAGCTATGGAAGTCAATCCTGGTTATCCTCATTTCTCTCTTACTTCTTCCCACCCCTAAAATCAGTCCTTTTACCCATTATAACACCACTACTGTTGTTATTGCTGCTGCTTCTTTTTGGTCCTTTCTTCTTACAGCTTCTCGTCCGATTCACACGCCGAATCCTACAATCACCAACTCAGGAATATGTGAACGGCGTCTTCTTGCTACATGGACGCCAATACCAACCTCTTCAGGACCGGAAATCAAAACCCACTGGACAGAACAGAAGGGGACCCTTCACCGCCCCATAACAGCAGGCTGAGTCGACGTCCAGAATCCCCTCACCCTTCTGTTCTGCCCAGTATTCCCATTACTTAGGTCCTTCATCATATATATATATAGAATCATACAGTTAGGAATGTTGGAGATTCCCCCTTATGAAGTTTGCAATGATTAACAGGTCATAAGACCATTATTCAACTCCCTGTGACTCAACTCCCCAGTGACATAAATGGAAGAAAGGCAGCTTCCAGCCATAATGGATTGAGCAAGCCATAGCCTATGGGCAGCTCATCCCCTCCCAAGAATAAACAAAATGGAGCAGCTAAGGGCCATCACCTGCTCTGGGTCCAAGCACTACCAACCCCTCCCACATTCCAAGACCTCCTAGTCTACTGCCCCCCTGGGCATTTGGCCCCAGGCTCTACTTGGTTTCCCCACCTATTGAAGGTGGTATAAAGTCATATCCACCACCTTCCATGGGTGGGCTGAAGTCAGACCCCCTCCATTGGGAGAACTTCCCAATAAACTCCCTGCCTGCATTCATCAGTCTCTGTGACCCAGTGAACACCATTTTTCTCTAACAGCAGCTGCTCAGGAAATGAACAGAATATAAACAACCATATTTCCTACCACTTCCCACTTGATCAAAACCGTTGGCTAGTGAAGCGGATGTGGCTCAAGAGATTGGGCCACCACCTACCACATGGGAGGTCCCAGGTTCCGTTCCGGGGCCTCCTGCAGAAGGCGAGCTGGGGAGCTGGGCAGGCATGGCAAGCTGACTCAACAAGATGATGCAACAAAGAGACACAGAGAAGAAAGACAATGAGAGACCAAAAAACCAGGGAGCTGAGGTGGCTCAGGTGATTGAGCACCTCTCTCCCACATGGGAGGTCCCCGGTTCGGTTCCTGGTGCCTCCCAAAAAGAAGGTGAGCAGACAATGAGGTGGTGGTGGGGGGGGGAATAAATAAATAAATTAAATCTAAAAATAAATATATAACTTTGGCTAAGTAAATGGTGGCGCCAGCAGCTACAGCAGTTTCTTTTCCATGGTTTCTTGTGTCTTTTAGATAAAGTATTTTTTTGGAGCCTTGCCCAGCCTGCTCCTAGCAGAGTGACCTTGGGCAAGTTATTTCAGGAGGCTGAGTCTCAGGCTAGGGGTGGGGTCACGTGTGCTTATAGCCCTTGCCCAGTTCCTGGCCCTTCCCAAGTGCTCAGTGAGCAGCTGACCTGCTGCTCTAGAAAAATGCCGCAGTCTTTTTTTTCATTAAGCAGTTATATTGAGATATATTCACATACCACACAATCTAAAGTGTATAATCAATAGCTTTTAGCAAGATCACAATGTTGGGCACTCATCATCACAAATAATTTTAGAATTATTTCATTACTCCAAAAAGAAAACCTCCACACCCCCTTAGCATGCCTTCCCTAGCCTTACATAGCCACTAATGAAATTTCATCATTATAAATTGATTTATATTTATATTTTATATAAATGGAATCATACAATATGTTACATAATATATTTAGTTCATAGTACAAAACCATACAGTACTTGTCCTTTTGTGTCTGGCTTGCTTCACTCAAGATAATTCCCCCAGGTTCATCCATGTTGTCATATGCTTTGCAACTTCATTTCTTCTTACAGCTGCATAATATTCCATCATGTGTATAAACCACAGTTTGTTTATCCATGGACAACTGGATTGTTTCCAATTTTGCCAATTGTGAATAATGCTGTTGTGAACATCAGTGTGCAGATGTATGTTCGTGTCACTGCTCTCAGTTCTTCTGGGTATACACCCAGCTGTGGTATTACTGGGTCATGTGACAAGTCTATATTCAGCTTCTTTAGGAACTGCCAGACAGTCCTCCCCAGAGACTGTACCATTCTACATTCCCACCAATGGTGAATAAGTGTTCCTATCTCTCTACATCCTCTCCAACACTTGTAGTTCTCTGCCCTTTTTTTTTTAAAGATTCATTTATTTAATTTATCCCCCACCCCTTGTTTGTGCTCACTGCCTGTTCTCTGTGCCTATTCCTTGTGTGCTTGTCTTCTTTTTTTTTAAGGAGGTACCAGAAAATGAACCCAGAACTTCCCATGTGGTAGGCAGACGCCCAACTGCGTTTTTAATAATGGTCATTCTGATAGGTGTGATATGATATCTCATTGTGGTTTTGTTTTTCTTTTTCCCTAATCATTAGTGATGTTGAACATTTTATGTGTTTTTTTGCCATTTGTATTTCTTCTTTGGACACATGTCTATTCAAGTCTTTTGCCCATTTTTTAATTGGGTCATTTGTCTTTTTATTGTTGAGTTGCAACATCTCTTTATATATCATGGATATTAAACCCTTACTGGACATGTGACTTCCAAATATTTCTCAGAAATCATATTTGTGACTTCCAATGTTTCTCAGAACAGCAAACCATTCCCAAATCAAGCAGAAGGAAAGAAATAATAAAGATTAGAGCAGAGAGAAATGAAATTGAGAACAAAAAAAAAAAAAGAAAAAAAAGAAAGAAAATCAACAAAACCAAAAGCTGGTTCTTTGAGAAGATCAATAAAATTCACAAACCCCTAGCTAGACTAACAAAGAAAAAAAAGAGAGAAGATTCAAATAAATAAAACCAGAAATGAAAGGGCACAGTTACCACTGACCCCACAGAAATAAAAAGGATCAGAAGAGGATATTATGAGAACCTGTATACCAACAAACTAGACAACCTAGATGAAATGGACAAATTCCTAGAAATGCACAAACCACCTGTACTGATGCTACAAGAAATACAAGATTTAACAAGCCAATCACATTTAAAGAGATTGAATTAGACATCAAAAATCTCCCAAGAAAGAAAAGTCCAGGACCAGATGGCGTCACAGGTGAATTCTACCAAGCATTTCGAAAAGAATTAACACCAACCCTGTTTAAACTTTTCCAAAAAATTGAAGAGAAGGGAAAATTACCCAACACATTTTATGAAGCCTTTATTACCCTAGTACCAAAGTCAGATAAAGACACTACAAGAAAAGAAACTTACAGATCAATCTCTCTAACGAACATAGATGCAAAAATTCTCAACAAAATACTTGCAAATAGAATCCAACAGCATCATGACCAAGTGGGATTTATTCCTGGTATGCAAGGCTGGTTCAACATAAGAAAATCAATCAATGTAATACACCACATTAAGAAATGGAAGAAGAAAAAAAAAAACACATAATCATCTCAACCGGTACAGAAAAGGCATTTGAGAAAATCCAGCATCCTTTCTTGATAAAAACACTTTGAAAGACAGGAATAGAAGGAAAATTCCTCAATATGATAAAAGGTATATATGAAAACCCCACAGCCAACATCATACTCAATGAGGAAAGGTTGAAAGCTTTCCCTCTAACATCGGGAACAAGATAAGGATGCCCACTGTCACTATTGTTATTCAACATTGTACTAAAAGCTCTAGCTAGGGCAATTTGACAAGAAAAATAAATAAAAGGCATCCAAATAGGAAAAGAGGAAGTAAAACTCTCACTATTTGTGGATGACATGATCCTATAGTTAGAAAATTCTGAAATGTCTACAACAAAGCTACTTGAGCTAATAAATGAGTTCATCAAACTGGCAGGATACAAGATCAACACGCAAAAATCAGTAATGTTTCTGTACGCTAGCATTGAACAATCCGAGGAGGAAATCAGGGGGAAAAATTCCATTTTTTTCCAATGGAATTTTAGCAACAAAAAGACTCAAATACCTAGGAATTAATTTAACCAAAGAAGTACAAGACCTATATGCAGAAAACTACAAAACAGTGCTAAAAGAAATCGATAAAGACCTAAACAAATATAAAGACATTCATGGACTGGAAGACTAAATATCGTGAAGATATCAATCCTACCCAAACTGATTTATAGATTCAATGCAATACCAATCAAAATTCCAATAGCCTACTTCACAGAAATAGAAAAGGCAATTACCAAATTCATTTGGAAGGGAAAGTGCACCCGAATAGCCAAAAGCATTCTAAAAAAGAAGAGCAATGTGGGAGGAATTTCACTGCCTGACCTTGAAATATATTACAAAGCTACAGTGGTCAAAACAGAATGGTTTTGACATTAAGATAGGCACATTGATCAGTGGCATAGAATTGAGGGTCCAGAAACAACCCTCACCTCTACAGCCAACTGGTTTTTGACAAAACTACCAAGTCCATGTTGACAGGACAACTCTTCAACAAGTATTGCTGGGAGAACTGGATATCCATAACCAGAAGAATGAAAGAGGACCCCTATCTCACTCCCTATACAAGAATTAACTCAAAATGGATCAAAGACCTAAATATAAAAGCCAGCACCATAAAACTACTAGAATAAAATGTAGGGAAACATCTTCAAGACCTTGTGGTAGGTGGTGGTTTCTTGGCCCTTATACCCAAAGCACATACAACAAAAGAAAACATAGATAAATGGGACCTCAAAATTCAACACTTTTGCACCTCTCAGGACTTTGTCAAAAGAGTGAAGGGAATGGATGTGGCTCAAGTGGTTGAGCGCCTCCTAAAAACAAAACAAAACAAAAAAACAAGCAAACTAAAAAACCTACTCAGGTGAGTTGATGTGGCTCAGCAGTTTCCCACATACAAGGACCTGGATTCAGTCCCCAGGACCTCAAAAAAAAAAAAAAAAGGGTGAAAAGGCAGTTGATTTAGTGGGATTTAGTGGGAGAAAATATTTGGCAATCATGTGTCTGATAAGGGTTTAATATCCATGATATATAAAGAGATGTTACAACTCAACAATAAAAAAGTCAAACGACCCAATTAAAAAATAGGCAAAAGACCTGAATAGACATTTGTCCAAAGAAGAAATACAAATGGCAAAAAAACACATGTAAAAATATTCAGCATCACTAGTGATTAGGGAAATGCAAATCAAAACTACAAGATATCATTTCACACCTATCAGAATGGCAACTATTAAAAAGACAGAGAACTACAATTGTTGGAGAGGATGTGAGGAGATAGGAACACTTATTCACTGTTGGTGGGAATGCAGAATGGTACAGGCATTGGCAGTTCCTAAGGAAGTTGAATATAGATTTGCCACGTGACCTGGCAATACCACTTCTGATTATATACCCAGAAGAACTGAGAGTGCTGACACGAATAGACATCTGCACACCGATGTTCACAGCTGTGTTATTCACAACTGCCAAAAGTTGGAAACAACCCAGGTGTCCATCAACCAATGACTAGTCAAACAAACTGTGGTGTATTCACACAATGGAATATTATGCAGCTGTAAGAAGAAATGAAGTTGTAAAGCATATGACAACATGGATTTACCTGGAGGATATTACGTTGAGTGAAGCCAGCCAGACACAAAAGGACAAATGCAGTATGATTGCACTACTATGAACTAAATATATTGTGTAATCTCATGGAGTTACTGACTTGAATATGCGTCACCAGAAAATAGAATGAGTTTAGAGAATGGAAAGCTGAGGGTTAACTTGTGCAGAATTGGTAAAAAAGGATGTGTGTTAGCCTTTGGAAATGAGTAGAAAAGGTAAAAGCTCAACATAATGATTGTAACTAGCAGTACTATTATGTGGGGTTGAAGGTGGTTTAAAGGGAAAGTCTAAGGTCATATATATTACTAAAGGAAAGCTAAAAAATGTAACATGGAACTGCACAGTATAGTAAAACCTCATGTGAAATATGAATATGGGTAAATCTGCATATATAAGATCGTTTTCCTCTGAAGCTGAACAAATGTATGTTAATACTACAAAATATTAATATCAGACAAAAAAAAATCCATTCTGCCAAGTGAAAGAAACCAGACACAAAATACCTCATTGTATGCTTCCATTTATACAAAATGTAAATATAAATCAATTTATAAAGATGAAGTTAGACTAATGGTTACGAAGGGCTGGGGAAGGACTGCTAAGGTGTGTGGAGTTTTTCTTTTTGGAGTAATGACGTTTTTCTAAAATTTTTTTGTGGTGATAAATGCACAACATTGTGATTGTACTGAAAGCCATTGATTATACACTTTGGATAGATCATATGGTATGTGAATGTATCTCAATAAAAATGCTTAATAAATAAATAAATAATTGTGTAAGAATATCCAGAAAGAGCAGCTATGTACAGCAGAGGAACAGAGAGATTGAGAGGTGAAGAATTTTCTTGTTTGCCTGTTTTTTTTTTGCTTATTATTATTGAAATAATGAAAATGCTGTAATAATGACTGAAATAATGAATGCACAACTATGTGATTATACCACGTACCATTGATTGTATACTTTGGATAAATTGTATGCTTCATTAATATGTATCAATAAAATTGTTTTTATTTTTATTTTTTATTTTATTTTTTTTAAAGATTTATTTATTTTATTACATATCTCCCCTTCCCCCCCATTGCGGCGACGCGCCGAGACTTGGTCACTGCGCAGGCGCGGCTTTGCCCCGCTTGTGGGCGGCTTCTGCTTCCATTCACGGCTGGCTTTCAGTTCGCGGGTGGCTGGCTGCGCTCCATTTGCAGGCGACCTGCCCTGCCCGTGGCAGCTTTTGCCCTGTCTGTGGCAGCTTTTTGCCCTGCCCACGGCGGCTCTGTCCCGCCCATGGCGGCTTGCCATTCTCAAGGCGGTCTGCCCGCTAGCAGAGGTCCCCGGGAACCGAACCTGGGGCCTCTCATGTGGTATGCCGGTACCCTATCCACTGGGCTATCAAGCTGGCCCCAATAAAATTGTTTTTAAAAAGTCTAGTTGTATTGTGTTACAAATGACAAACCTAAAATACACTTACAAAGGAAAGCTGAAAGTAAAAGGACAGAAAAGGTTATACCAGGCAAATAATGACCAAAACCGATCTGGTGTAGCTAAATTAATATCAGACAAACTTGGCTTTATAGTAAAAAGTAAAAGTAGCTAGGTAAAAGAGGGTCAAAACCTAAATTGCCTTGCAGTGCACCCACAGTCCCTGCCTTGGCATGTACTTTTCTTGTTAATAAACTCTTTACTCCCTTGCTTAAAACAAACAAAAACAAAAACAAAAACAAAACCTAAATAACAAAAGAGATTAGATACATAGATTTTAGAAGGAAGAACTGCTTTAGTTTAAAAGGCTATTTGACACTTATTTGTTAAACATCTAACCCTCATATCAAACCTGTGAGGTGGGTAGAGCAAGTGTCACCACCCCACTTCTACAGAAGAGGAGCCTGAGGTTCAGAGAGGTTGAGGATTTGTCTAAATTCACACAGTGATACTGTAAGACTTTATTATTATTAATTTTATTTTATTTTATTTTTTTAATTTATTACATATCCCCCCCCTTCTGCTTGCTCTTGCTGTGTGTCCATTCTTCTGTGTTTTTCTATGTCTGCTTCTTGTCTCCCCCCGTCTTTGCAGCGGTGCGCCGAGTCGGCCCTCCGCGGCAGCGGCTCGCTCTGTTCGTGGGTGGCTCCATTCCGTTTTCACGGGCGGCTCTGTTCCATGTTTTGCGGGCAGCAGTCCTCCATGTTTTTGCGGGCTGCCCGGCTTCCACGCTTCTCAGGCAGCAGCTCCGCTTTTCACGGGTGACTTTGCCATGCCCGTGGGGGCTCCGCCCTGCCCGTGGCGGCTTTTTGCCTTGCCCACGGCAGCTTTTGCCCCACCCACGGCGGCTTGCCTTTCTCAAGGCCGTCTGCCCGCTCGGAGAGGTCCCCGGGAACCGAACCCGGGCCTCCCATGTGGTACCCCAGCGCGCTCTTTATCCACTGAGCTATCTAGCCGGGCCCTGTAAGAAATTAGTTAATTAAGAGTTAATTAAGACTTTAGTTAATTTTTAGAGCCCTTCCCCCTCCAAGAATGTAGGTCTCCAAATAACCGGAGAAGCCTGCTCCTCAGTATTTCCTGATAACACTGAAGCCTGTTACTGTCCTTAGAGCTGCTGATAAACCCTCCTGTCCCGGGCTTCTCTGAACTTACGTCATTGCTTTTCTAGTGAATCGGGTGGGTACCCTCCCACCTAGAGCTTCTCAGAGTTTGAGACTTGCTTGCTTATCAACTATGAACATATGTATATGTTCCCCCTTGTCCTTGGTTACTGCTTATAAATCCTGTGACGACCTTGGGTGGGGGTCCATGGCATTGCCCCCTGTCGGGAGGCCTGGATCTTAACTCAAGTTAGAAATAAAGCTCCCTTTTGCTTTTGCATTGTCAGTGTGGTCTCATCCATGCGCCTAAAAATCTAAAATCAGGCATAACAATATCAGAGCTGACTCCTGGCCCAGTGCTCCTTCCTCTCTCCCTGGGAGTGTTTAGAAAGGAGAAAGTTCACTTCTCTTTTGGTTGGGGGACAGGGCAGTGTGTCCCAGAGGCAGCGCCATTTGGGTAGGGCCTTGAGGGAAACACCGGGGTGGGGGCGGTGGGGGGCAGTAAGGAACAGCAAA
>PVKH010047653.1:0-10278 GCA_004027955.1 Chaetophractus vellerosus | reverse complement strand
GGGGGGAAGGGGAGATATGTAATAAAATAAATAAATCTTTAAAAAAAAAAAAAAAAGAAGTAACATGGTCAGTTTTATATATGTTTTAGATACTTAAATAGAAGAATAGAGATAGCTAAGGGCTGAGCCTTAGGAAATGTTCTCAGTTGTAGTTGGAAGAAGTTACTGGAAGCAGAACTAAAGGGCATTCAGGTAGGAAAATGTGTTCATCGTGACTGGCAAAATGGGAATGATCTTTGGTGCAGATAAAAAGTCAAAGAAAATTGAGGGGGGAGAATAAGCCATTGAATTTTAACAAGTAGATCATTGATGGCATTTAAAAGAATGACTGTGTTTATGATTTTTTCCTTCTGAGATATGTTTGGTTCTTAAAGAACATTTTAAGGATTAGCAAAACAGCGTTTTATTATTAATGAAATTCTCCCAAATCCCTTTTATTTCTATATAGTTTAATAACCATAGGGCTTGATGTTTATCATGTTCAAGGTGCCATTTTCTTGGGAAGTTTTTTTTTTTTAAAGTAATATCTACTAAACTAAAAGGTTCTGGTCCCAGCCTTGCTGCCAACCCTATGACCTTGGTAGAGTTATTCAAATTTTCTGAGCCTTGGTTTCCTTATTTATAAAATACTGTGATTCTTAAGATTATATTATAAAATTTCAGTATAAGGTTTTGTTATAAAATTGCCTTAATATTTGTAAGGCATTATTTACATGTTTAAATAAATTATAATATTATTTATTCATAATCAGGTAAGATGATTTGGGGATAGTGCTTACATTAATAGGAATTTGATTTAAAAAAATATTTTTCCCCCAGGAGCCTCTTTTAAATTCTAAAGTTAGGTTGAGGTCTTTCTAATTTGCAGATGGGTTTCCCAGAAAATAAGTGATGACACGGCTTTATTAATGCCATAGCAGCTTAGGGCACATGATGCTCAGAGGTAGACTTCTGCTACCAGAGTAAGAAACAGCTTTTCCAGAAGCTATCAGCAAACCTTTAGTAGCACTCTCCAATCCAACCACATGTGATTTAAAAATTTTTAAATTTCTAGTAGCCATATTAAAAAATGTAAAAAGAAACTGGTGGAATTAGTTTTAGTAATATATTTAACCCAATTTATCCAAAATATTATCATTTCAACATATAACCACTAGAAAATTATTAATGAGATATTTTACATCCTCCCTTCATACTAAGTCTACGAAATCTGGTGTACATGATATGCTTATAGCACAATTTGGTTAGCCATATTTTTCAAGTGTCAGTAGCCACATGTTGCTACTGACTACTTTATCGAACAGCACAGTTCCAGAGTTTCATTGACCTTTATTGGGTTGTAAATGTTTTTCTGAACAAATCACTGTCAGTAGGTAGGAGGTAGGATTACTTCTGGAGCAGTCAGGCCCATCCTTGGACCTGGAGATGTCAGCTATATGTGCGAGGAATGAATACTAATACAAAACTGGACTTCTTTTAGGATGGACCCCACTGGGAAGACATTCTTTAGTGACCAAGAAAATTCATTTAACGTACGTCAGACTTAGAAGGACTTGACTAGATATATCTACAGAGCAAACTGGAATAATGTAGAGTTATTTGGGATATTTTCCTTTTCTAAAGCTTTGTTTGCCTCAAATAGCAGAAGGTAAAATTGGTACCTGATCCTTGCCATGTTTGCTTTTCTTCCCAATTAGATCAGATATCCCCCATTGATTTCTTTCCTCTCTCAGTGTTGTGGTTTTGTTATCTAGATAAAGTTCTCAGTCTTGTTTTCCAATTTAAGAAGAAAAGAGCTTAGTAGTGTCAGGCACTAAACTCCTTAACAGGAAATTGGACAACACAGAAACTTTTGTTTATCCATTCCTTGTCCTAAAATTCTTTCTCTGAGCTAGGGAGAAAAGGTGAAGTGAGATATTAGGACAATTAGATAAAATTAGTCATTTGACCCAGATTGTAGCTTTTTTTTTCTGTCTGCATGGATAAAAATCATCCTCCAATTTACATAAACGGGTGATTTTTCTTACATGATAATTTTCATAATGTACCATGGCAGAGAGCTGCACATTTGCAAATTTTGTAAATAAATTGAAATAAACCAGGTGACTTTATTTCACTGTATTATCTTACCATCACAGAAGTACTCAGAGGGTACAATTATTAGGGATTGTCTCATTGTACATTTCAGTTTTCAGGCAGCCTTTTACAAAGTTCCCCCCACCCCCTACTTTCTTTTCCACCTTCCCTTTTTACATTTTTAAAATAGGGAACTGTTGATTCCTATATTTACTTTGACAGGGCCAAGAATTTAGCAATACAAATGTGGGGAAATTTGAACTTTATTAAAAGTAATCCAGAAGCCATAAAAGTTGGCAAATAATGTGGGTACTGTGCAGAAAAGGGAGCACATGTATACTTAGTTTGGGTTTGAATTGCCCAAGAGAATTATGTAAGAACCATCAACCATGTTTAATTGGTTGTCTTCCTCTGCTTTCATTTTCCCAGGTTCTGTGTGTTAGAGTAATTGGGGTTATTGTGACATTAACTGGTTGTATACTAAAGCTGGTGTTCAAAAATATTAATGCACATCCTTTTAAAAATCAAACAATTTAATTGCAACATTTAAAACATCATTTGAATAAAATAGAAATTTCAGGAAGGTACATCTGTTCGTTTTAGGGGCTCTTTCCCCAGAATATTCATGAGGACAAATAATGTCAATCAATAAAGCACCTGTCTTTAGTGAAATATTCCAATATTAAACTTAGTAATTAATTCTACTTAATTCCTCAGATGTTATGATGTTGTCCATTTAGCAATATGTATAGAGATTAGATGTGTACTCTCTATAGCTTTAAAGTAATTACTTGGAAATGAATCAATTTTAAGCTAGTAAATTAAAAGTTTGGCCAGTCTTTTTATCCTAGTACTTATATATTATTTTTCTTCAGTTTGAAAAAAAATTAATTTAGAAGAACTTTCAGAGGAAAAGCATTTAAAGAATAATCTGGGGAGGACAAAATTTAAGTACAAAGAGACAGTATGGTTTCGGAGGTAAGAAGAGCCTGTACTCTTAATGGCAGACTGCCTGGCTTTTATTCCTGGCCAGGTGCCTTATTAACTGGGGGTGTGTTGTTTAACCTCCATGTGCCCTCATCGTCTTCATTTGTGAAATGGGGATAGTAATAGTGTATCTCATAAGGTTGTTGTGAGGATTAAATGAATTAATATACATGCAGTCTTATTAGAACTGTGCCTGGAACTATGTAGATGTTAGCTATCATAATTATTACCAGTTTTAGACATAAGTGAAAAAATATAGTACCTCCTTACAATTTATTAATTTTGGGAAAAATAACCAACAACTTTTGTATGGTTATTGACAGGTGTGTGACTATTTGCTAGAGAATTTTTCTGATTAACTCCAGCTGTTTTGAAAAATTTATTGAAATAGAAGAGTGCTTTTCAAATGTAAAATTTCTTTTTTGCACATAAAAGGAGAATTTTTCCTTTCTCTTTAACTCTTTCCCACCTCTTTATTAAAGAAGTAATATGCTTATTGTAGCAAACTTGGAAAATACAGAAAAGCTGAAAGGAAAAAGGAATTTGTGACACACAACTTAGAGATAGTCACTAACAACATTTGGTGTATTTTTCCCCCCAGTCTTTTATCTGTATATTTGTGTTTAAAATATTATTAGAGTTGGGTTCATGATCAAAACGTGTATTTACAATTTTGCATCCTGTTTATTTCACTTACATTACAAAGGTAGATTTTGGCCATTTATTTATTTATTTATTTATTTATTTTTTAAAGATTTATTTATTTTATTACATATCTCCCCTTCCCCCCGCTGCGGCGACGCGCCGAGAGTGGTCACTGCGCAGGCGTGGCTTTTCCCCGCTTGTGGGCGGTCTCTGCGTCCGTTCACGGCCGGCTTTCAGTTCGCAGGTGGCTGGCTGCGCTCCATCCGCGGGCGACCTGCCCTGCCCGTGGCGGCTCTTGCCCTGCCCATGGCGGCTTGCCATTCTCAAGGTGGTCTGCCCGCTAGGAGAGGTCCCCGGGAATCGAACCTGGGGCCTCCCATGTGGTATGCTGGCGCCCTATCCACTGGGCTATCGAGCCGGCCCCTTGGCCATTTATTTTTGAGGGTTAATTTTTTTATTCTCCCAAGCCTAGAGCTCTGAAAGGAATGATAGAGCTGCAGTATACTTTAGAATGCATCTAGTCTAATTGCCTCATTTTACAAACAGGAAAATTGAGACCTAGAAAAGTTAAGAGAGTTGTTCAAGGTCACAGAATGGCTAGAGGCTGAGCCAGAACCTTTGCTCTTTCACTGCTTTACCAGAAATACCTGTTCAACTTAATGCCCATCGAAAATGGAGGAAGTGTTCTTATAAAAGCAAAACAAAACAAAAAACAAAAACTCTATAAATGAAACCAGGAACAATGCATCTTAAAAACAGAAAACACAGAATACTCTGTTGGTTGTTTAGTGTATGCCAGTGACTCTAAGGTTTCTGGTAAAAGTTTGATGCCATGAGCTACACGATTTTTGTAGAGAACAACAGACTTTCTAGGTTATATGTAGCTGTGTTGTGAATATACTTGAGGATTCTGTGTACCCCCCACTCCCCCACTCCCATTTTTTAATTTTAATTTTTCAAACCTCAGAAAATGTTAAAGAATTGTGCAGTGATAAAGCTATACCATTCTTCTAGATTTACTAATTGCTAACATTTTGTAAGTTTTGCTGTATCTACTTTGAGGCTGTTTCTACCGAACTTGCTGAGATTGGTTTTCTATTTAATTTAGACTTACATTGTTGAGAAATTTATGGTCACTGCATCAACTCACTGTTCCATGTAATATGTCTTGAAAGCTCTCCAACTAGACAAGGAATGGAAGTTTCCAAGCTTGTGACTATTTTGGAATGCTATTTATTCTCTTAATACTTAAAACAAAATTCAGTGTGAATCAAATGTGTAACTGAGACATGTACCAGTCAAAACTAGGCTTCAGGCAGAACAGTAATATTCCATCTGCAAAGTTTTTGTTTTTCTTCTTTTTGTGGCATTAATCTCAGGTTGGGTCATTTTTCAGAATAAGAAAGCCTAAGATCTGGTTTCACAGTTCTGTGACACAGGACATGCTTGAGGATGTTACATTATTGAAGGCGAATTTAAAAAAAATTTTAATCACATTCAGATATATATTTCAGTGCTATTAATTACACTCGCATTGTTGAGCTGCCATCACTACCATACATTACTAAAACATTTTCATCATTCCAAATAGGAACCCTATACTTTTTTTTTAAGATTTATTTTTTTTAATTTCTTATATATCCCCCTTTTTTGCTTTTTCTTGCTGTGTTCATTTTTGCGTTCTTCTGTGTCTGCTTGTCTCCCCCCGCTGCGGTGACCTGCCGAGTCAGCTCACTGCGCGTTGGTCTGCCTGCTCGCGGCGGCTCGCCCTGCCTGTGGTGGCTTGCCTTCTCAAGGTGGTCTGCCCACTCGAGGAGGCCCTGGGAACCGAACCTGGGGCCTCCCATGTGGTAGACCGGAACCCTACCAATTGGGCTACAGCCGGCCCCCGTAACCCTATACATTTTAAGCCTTCCCACTCCCTATCCCCACTGCATCCCCTAGAAACCTATATTCTAGTGTTGAAGCCAAATTTTCAGTTACTATAGTTGTTTTTTTTTTTTAGTAAATCACCCTAATACAGTCACATGAGCTGATGATTTAGTGATTTGTGTCACTCAGTTTTTCAGTACCAAATAATTCCTTTATAAAACTCATTTTCATTAAATAAGCCATTGTTTCCCAAAGGGTAATGATTATTTCTATGTATAGCACAAACCCCTAAGAATTAGACTTTAGAGTCGAAGATATTAGTTAGTGATTGGAAATGGTTGAAATCTTCACTCTGTATGTCAGGCCACAACTATGTTTGTGAAAAGGGCAGCTGCTGTGTTTGTTCCCTAGGCTACAATATGAGATATTATGCTTATTACAACCCAACAGTCTGAAAACAGTTCTTTTGGTTTAGGAGCTTAAGCACTTGTGCATGTAATAAAAAATAAAAAGTGTTATTTTGAGTCTACCCAGCCATTACATTACAGTTTTGTAATGTAAACAACTAAAGTGAGATAGATAGAATTAAAATGCATATGGTTTGTGATGGCAAGGAAATATATCAGTAGTAAGTATTGGTTTACTTGATGCAGTTGATATCAGTCTCTGCAAATAAATCACTTCTTAAAGTAGCTTAGCAGGAAAGACATTGAAATAGGGACATTATGATGTTTAACTGGTATAGATGCTGAAGGTCTAGTTATCAATACATATTGGCATGTTCCTGTAGGTGGGTAAACTTTAAATGACTCCGTTTTTCACTCGTTTTTTTCTCCTCTTTAAGATGTTCTTCTTTAGAAGACAAATCAAAACCAATCTCTCTGTCTCTCTGTCAATCCTAATGAAAATAAACGCTTATAACCACTTGTGACACATTCTCTACCCACTGACCCACTAAAAATTGTAAGATCTTCAAAGGCTGTTGTCAAGTCACATTTGTACCTCCAGAATCTTACATGGCTTCAGTCCAAGGGTAGGTGCTTATTAAGTGTTGTTGAACCAGAAGTTTCTAATGCTAAGTTTGAATGTGGTAAAGAGTACTACCTCTGACTTTTGCCAGTATATGTTTCAAGATCCTTCCTTACTTCCTCATGCAATGGGGGAATTTTAAGAGGGAACACTTAGAAGGGTAAATAGATGAAAGCCCCATGTAGTAGTTTGGTTATTTTTTTGTGTTTGAATTTTTCTTTTAAGAGTAAGAGCCCTAATCTAAGAATAGAATACAGTAACCAGCTCTTCTCAGAATAATCCTTTATTTTGCTACTGCTTTATGTGATATAGTCTACATAAAGTTAAGAATGCTTTTGAATTATTTAGTAAAAATACATTCTCAGTGCAATACTGTGACTTCATATTAGAAAAACAGGGAGGGATCCAGTTGATAGAAACTATATTCAGAGGCTCAGCTAATATTAAACATACTAAAGCAATGTGTGATGTTAGCACAGAAAAAAACCCACATTCATTTCAATTCTAAACTCCTTATAAATAAATGGCAGTGCAGTGTATGCCTAGAGATCCCCTTTTAAAATTAGTGAGGAACAAGTGGCTTATTCCAGTGGTGTGCAAGTATATGTTTAACAACTGGATTTCTGGAAAAGAGAAAAAAAAAAGCCCTAGTTTTTAGGGTTTGCCAGTACTCCTGCAGATACTCCCAGCCATAGCCAATTTCAAGCGACCAATGTGAAGTCACTAAAGGCAGAATTGGAAAAAGGTGCACCATAGCATAGTGTTATATAGTATTTTCATTGTACAGATACAATAGATGTAAATAACCTGAAAAGCATAAATAATAATAATTAGGAGATAATGAGTTATTTATTACCTTTGTTTTAAATATAATTTGTTTCATTGTAAATTTATATAATTTAATTTTTAATAATGGCTATATTTTACAACCAGCTCACACAATTCCAGAACATTTAACAGTTCCTCATGAGCCAGTATGAAATGACTTTAGCACACTAGTTTATTTTGTACCTTTGTTGGGAAAATAAGGTAGAGGTGGTGAGGTTTGAATTTAGCTCCTTATTCAATATGTACGTAATAAAAGTCCAACTGGATTAAAGATTTAAATGTGAAAAATAAAACCAAAGAAGAAAATATAATTATTTTTCTAATCATGGAGAGATCTTATCCTGACTTCAGAGCAAGAGTGTCAGATTTGTCAGTGTAGAAATTTAAAACTTGTGCTTGGTCACATAACACAAGCCTAAATTTAAAAACAAAAACAATGGGGGTGGGATGGGGCAGGATATTGACACCATGTATGAAAGATAAAAGTTTTATATATTTAATATTTAAAGAGCTTTTAAAATCATTAAAAAAAAAGTTGAATAGCCCAACAGAAAATGGGAAAAAGTTAGGAAATGGGAAGTTCAGAGAAGACACACAAATTGTTAAAAACATTAAAAGATTCTTTCTTTAATAAAGAAATGCAGAACTGAGATACCACTTTTAACCTACTATACTGACATTTTAAAAATATGACTCCCCCAGTTATTGTAGATGTAGTGAAACAGACACAAACTTTCGTTGATATTGTAGATTGATGGAGCTGTTCTGGGAGAGTGGTTTCTCAGTTTGCATATACACTTTGAAGAAATCACTGGACTTAGATGGCAAAGATAGACTTATGAGGATGCTTATTGCAATGTTGTTTATAATCCCCCAGATTGGAAACAACCTAAAGTCCATGAATAGTGGAGCGGTTATCTTTGAAGGATGCCCATAATTTATTAAGTGAAAATCAATACTGAAGATTGGCCCCTTAAAATATAAAAAATAATTACTCATATGCTCCAGAAAAGTCTGGAAGCATATGAACCAAGAAGGGTTGTTTTAGTGAGGTAGGATTATTTGTGATTTTCATTTTGGATTTAATAATTATAACCTCTACTTTGTATAACTCTAAGAGTTTCTTTCTTACAAAGAATAACCCTGAGAGAGAGAGATGATAGGGTCCCTATTTGTAGATGTGGCCTAAATAAGTTTTCTAAGGTCACATAGCTAGTAAGTGGCAAAATAGGGCTTCAGCCCAGGCCTTTGCTCTTTAAACAGACAAATGGAATATTTGATATGTATGAAAGATATGGTGTGGAAGCTAGGAAAAATAATAATAAAGAATATCCATGAGCACACTACCCAACCTAAGAACTAGAAATGTAACCAACACTGTTGAAGCTGCCCATAAGTTCCTCCCTATCCAGTCTCTCTGCCTTAGCTCCCCTGCCAAGAGGTAACCACTATCTTGAATTTTGTGTTTATTATTACCTGCTTTCTTTTAAATGGCTTTCTTGAGATATAATTCATATACCATATAAAACAACCCATTTAAAGTGTATTAATTTGATTTTTAGTATATTAACAGAGTGAATCAATTTTAGAACATTTTCATCACCCCAGAAAGAAATGTCATACCCAGCCACTCCTCATTCCCACCCCTAATTCTTCCATACCCTGGCAACCACAATCTGCTTTCTGTCTCTATAGATTTGCCTGTTCTGGCATCTCATATAAATGTAGTCATACAATATGGGGTCTTTTCCTAGTTTGTTGAATATTTTATCATGAAAAGGTGTTGGATATTAATTGATTTTTTTGATGCGAACCAACCTTGCATTCCTGGGCTAAATCCCACTTGATCATGGTGTACAATCTGCTTTATTTTTTAAACAGTTTTATTGAGGCACAATTTATATACAGTAAAATTTTCCTGCCAAAAGTGTACAGTTTGAGTTTTAGTAAATTTATACAGTGGTACAAACATCACCTTAAATATATTGTTTAGTTTTGCTTATTTGGGGTCTTTATACAAATGATAAAGATTAAGTGGACTTTAAAGTACTTTGAGCTTCTTAGAGAAATGTGTAGAGAGAATGCAGTAACTTAAGTTCTGGTTCATTTTTCTAATTAACAAATGTGATAAACAATTGAATTGAATTTGTTTTATTCTTTGAATCTTTAGGGAATAGATGAATAAAAGTTTATAGTGAATCTATAAACTTTAGAGCATGGTTATCCTGTTTATTGAAGTGCCCTAAACTGGAGAAGGCTGAACAAGGTTAAATATAAAAATGCTTCTTTGAGGCATGCCTTTGAAATTTCTCTCTGCCTAACTTTTTATGGTGTCCATGAAGGCTTCAGAGATATATTCCTAGGTTTCACCACTTTGCTTACCTTACAAATAAAAATGATTTTTTAAAAATTAAAAATGAAACTAATTGTATTTTTCTTTATTTAAACCACAATAAGAGAAACGGATGTGGCTCAAGTGATTGGGCTCCCGTCTACCATATAGGAGGTTGGATTCCCAGGGCCTCCTGGTGAAAGACAAGCTGGCTTGTGCGGTGAGCAGACCTGAGCAGAGAGTTGGTCTGCCTGGAGTGCTGGCCTGTATAGGAGAGCTGGCCCGCGCAGAGAGCTGGTACAGTAAGATGACACAACAAAAAGAGACACTTAAATAAGAGATGCAGCAGACCAGGGAGCTGAGGTGGCACAAGAGATTGAGTGCCTCTCTCCCACTCCAGAAGGTCCCAGGATTGGTTCCTGATGCTGTCTAAAGAGAAGACAAGGGGGCCGGCTCAATAGCCCAGTGGATAGGGCACCGGCATACCACATGGGAGGCCCTGGGTTCGG
>PVKH010047652.1:0-10276 GCA_004027955.1 Chaetophractus vellerosus | reverse complement strand
TAGATTTTATATGTAGGTAAATTTGAAACACTAGTAAAGAAGGAGAAACTAGTTATTTAAAGGAAATGAGGCTCAATATTTCCATTTTGGAATTTAGAATAACATTTTAAAGTCACCTCAATCATATGGGAATAAACTTGCAGAGAGTTGTAAGGATATTTTAATAGGTACTGCTAATTCCTTAAAAGGGCTTAAATTCTAGGATGGCTGAAAAGGGCAGTGATGAAGAGAAATCCCCCTGTGGACACAGTTTGAGGTGTGCAAATTATTATTTTTTGGACTGGAAGGAGAGATGCCCAGAGGTATGGTCTAAACCAGTCCAGACTGTGGCTAATGGTTTGGCTGAATGGTCAGGGATTTGGATACCAAAGGAGAAGAGTTAATATCACCCAAGTATGCTTTTCTGGTAAAAGGCTTAATATGTTTTATTGCATGCAGTATAGTTGTATTCATGTGATTGGAAGTATGTATTGGAAGTATGATTTTGTTGTCTATATTTGGTTTAAGGAAATTTGTACAGGTACCAAGTTACCCAAAAAACTAATCTAGGGATTTTCTGGATGCAATGAAACCTTTAATCTGATGACTTTACATTAGATTATTCTGAGTATGACTTGATCAGAGGAAGGGAAGTTATTTTGGGTGGGCCTGACATAATCAGAATGAAGGGGAAAAAAAGTGGGCTTAGTTCTTCCCTGAAGAGAAAGAGGACTCCCACCTGTTGCAACAGCTTCAGCTCATGCTTGTGTGGTTCCATCCTGCTCCTGTTCTCTATAGCCTGACTTTGGATTTGCTCAGCTAGTAACCACAATTGGGTTAATAGCCTGTGGGGAGTGTGTGTGTATGTGTGTGTCTGTGTGTGTGTGTGTTTAGTCTACTGCTGGTCTGCTCTTATTGAATCCTGTCTGATACAGATTTTGATGTAGAAACAATCGCTGAGGAACAGAACCATAGGTTGAATTGTTTTGATTTTTTCTGGATTTTCTAGAATTGGTTCCCTACTTTAGTTAGATTTAAAGGTACTAATGCCCTGTTTCCAGTTGTGAAGAGGACATTAATAGTCCATGGTATGATGTGATAAAACAGTTATTCAAATTATTGATTTAGGATTGCTATAATTGATTACCTAGAGTGGATGAGGCTCTGAAGAGCCTTTAAAAATAGTTTCTAGAGGTCAGAGTTGGTAGAAATTAGAGATTTGAAGCAGCACAGAGGCTCTTGCATGGGCCTTGAAGAAACAAAGGGCAGCCTCTCAGAGCTGAGGGCCTCAGCCATACACTCAGCCATACAACTTCAAAAAATTAAATTCTACCAACAATCATTAAGCTTGGAAGAAGAGAACCCCACGCCTCAGATGCTTTGGGGTTGTTTGTTATAGCAGCAAGCATTAATTTACCCTGTCTACTACTATACATGTATCTATATAATTTTATCTAATTCACACTATAGTATCCTGTATAAAATCTGAGTTCAAAGTTGGAAAGTCTGGATAAAATACAACCACCTCATTCACTAGATATGTGAGTTTGGGCAAGATATTTATGTACTACAGTTATTTTTCCTCACAAGTTAAATACAAATAATAATAGTTACTGACTCAAAGTTCTGTTTTTCTGTTTCTTTTTTAGGAAGATTAAACTATTATTATTATATTACTTTCATTATATAAGCTGTGATCATAAAATTTGGGTGTACCAATCAGTGCCATAATTTAGCCCTTTTCATTGCTTTGTTATGTGCTTAAATGATACCTTTTTAAATTTAATAATCAAACGTACCATGGGACCAGTAATATTCACAATTCCTTTATCTTTTCCAGAGAATAAATATGCACATTGTACTTGCCTGCAAATAATTGATAATTCTAAGAAATTATAATTAATGATATTAAACTTTTGTTTTGTTTTGTGGGGTTCCAACTTTAATGTTTTATTGACTTGTATGCTTAGTTTCATTAATTTGGGAATAAATGTTTGTGAAACAATTTCCTTTTAAGAGATTGATATTTAAATGCTTTGATCATGATTTTTTTCAACAAACCTGGAAGGCAATTTATTTCAGTTTGGTTTGATAAAATAGAAATAACAGTATATCACTTTTCTTTTAAACTACTTGCTATTTATCAAATTTTAAAAATCAGTGAATAAGTTCAAGTAGAAACTCTTGAATTAGCAGATGCTTTCCTGACATATTTTATCTGATGTTGATACATAATACTTTACATAAGAAAGTTAACACCTTCTCATTTTCTATATTCAGGTACATTTATTTAGAGACTCTTATTCAAGAATTAATGACATTAAACCTATTATTAAAATATTAATATCAATGTTTGAAGGATTAACATGCTATTCTACTGAAGCCAATGACAGCAAGAAATGTCATTTTTACATTATATACTTAAATAATTTTTGATAAATATTTATCACTTTGAAGATTATAAGCAATAGTTGAGAAAGCATATGTCAAAGCAATCTCTGCCCCATCCCAAGATGGTTCCCTTGTCTGTTTTGCTCATTGTCTGCTCATTGCTTGTTTTGTTTTGTTTTCCCTTTTTTCTCTCCCACCGCCCCCATTGTGTTTGCACTCACTGTCTGCTCTCTGTGTCCATTCACTGTGTGTTCTTTCTGTGTTGCTTGTCTTTTTCTTTTCGTCTTTCTCTGTAGAAGGCACCAGGAACTGATCCCGGGACCTCCGGTGTAGGAGAAAGGCACTCAATTGTTTGAGCCACCCTATGTCCCTGGTCTGCTGCATCTCTAAATGTCTCTCCTCTGCATCTCCCTTTGTTGTATCATCTTGCTCTCAGTGGCCTGGGCTGAACCCGGGGCCCCCCATATGGTAGACGGGAGCCTAATCACTTAGCCCCATCTGCTTCCCTGCTTATTGAATTTGCTTGTTTTCTGCTCATTGTTTTTTGTTCGTTGTCTGTTTGTTTTTGGTTTTTTTTTTTTCTTTAGGAGGCACTGGCAACTGAACCTGGGACCTCCCATGTGGGAGGCGGGCTTTCGACTGCTTGAGACACATCTGCTCCCTCAAAGCAATTTTGATTTTAATTCTGGGCTCATAAGAGAGGATTCAACTTTTAGAATATTTATATTAAACATAACATCATTGGACAATGCAAAACACATTAGTGTATTACCAGTTGTTATACTCCTATCAGCAATCTATAACTTCTAGATCTTTCAGTGAATATACCTTTTTCATTATTATGAAATTCAATATATTATTTTTTCCTTCATGGTTTGTTCATTGTGTGTTTTATTAGAAAGAAATCTTGCTAATTCCCAGGTCATGATGAAATTCTCCAACATTTTCTTCTAGAAACCTTCCAGTTTTATCTTTCACATTTAAATTTTTGACATATCTGTAATTAATTTGTTCTTGCTATTATGTAGAAGTCTAGGTTATTTTTTCTATGTGCATTTCTAATGTATCTTTCAATCAATATAGATTGAAAGATTTATGCTGTATTAATCTTTGTATAAAATTAGGAACAGTATTTTCAGGGGTCTTTTGAGGAAGCCCAGTTATGTCAAATCCATATGATTTTGTTGCAATAATCTTTAAATAATTCTTGATAGTTGCTATTGTAAGTCATTTCAACTTTGTTCTCCTTCAAGTTTTTCTTGGTATTCTTAACATTTTTTATTCTATACACATTTTAGAAGAATATCTCAAATTTTGATTATTTCCACTGAAATTTATGAGCTATTTTGGGGTAATTATCTTTACCTCTTTATATTCCTCAGTTTTCCAATAAACGTACATGGTATATATCTTCATATATAGGTCTTTACTGTCAGAAATTAGCTATTTTTCTCTGGTATGAGATTTGTAGTATTTGTCTTATGACTTTGCTTACATTTTTGGCCATGTGTGAAAGGCTGAATAATGGCCCTAAAAGGTATCTATGTCCTAATCCCCAGAACATGTGAATGTTATCTTCTATGGCAAATTTAGGTATTAAAATAAGGTTCTTGAGATTTGAAGGTTATTCTGGATTTTCTGGGTGGGCCTGATAATTCTGGATTATCTGGAAAGGAGATCAGTAAGACAGAAGGTAATGTGATAACTGAAGCATAGAGAAATTGAAGTGAGGCTGCCAGAAATCCAGGGGGGCCAGCAACTTCTAGAAGCTGAAAGGGATGAGAAATGGATTTTCTCCTAGAAACTCCAAAAATAATCAGTTCTGCCAGCACCTAAAAATAGCCTAGTGAAACTGATTTGGACTTCTGGCCTCTAGAATTGTAAGGGAATAAATTTGTATTGTCTTAAGCCACCACATTTGTTACAGTCGTAAAAAGCGAATATACCAGGTAAGCATTATAATGCATTCTATTTTTTCCCATTCTTTCTTCAGTTACTTCTGTAGGTAAGTGTTTTAATTTTTAAAGCTAGTGAAACTTTATTATTTCATAAGGCTAGTTCTCCCACATTTCACTTTTGTAAATAGATTTGTTGTACCCTTGCTTCTTTCATTGTTATTTTTCTTTCAAAAATTCCGTTGGGTTTTTCATTTAAATTATTGTACTTTTATTTTTTTAATTTTTATTTTTGTATTTTTCAAATTTACCTGTCACTTTTCCCATCTTTTATTTCTTATTCATTCTTTATATATTTGTTAGTTGTTTTTACCTAGTTAAAAACTTAACTTTAGTACAGATTTAGATTTACAGAATAATTGAGCAGATAGTTCATATAGTTTTATCCTCACAGTTTCCCCTAGTATTAACATCTTGCATTAGTGTGATACATTTATTACAATTAATGAACCAATATCAATACATTATTTTTAATACATAGTTTACATTAAGATTCACTCTTTGTGTTGTACCATTCTATGGGTATAATACATGTCAGTGTCATGTATCCATAATTTTAGTTTCATACAGAGTAGTTTTACTGTCCTAACATTGGACTTCACCTGTTCATCCCTCCCTTACCTCCACAGAAACCACTAGAAACCACTGATCTTTTTGACTCTTTAGTTTTTCCTTTTCTAGAATGTCATATACTTGGAATCATACAGTATCTACCTTGTCAGACTGGCTCCTTTCTCTTAACAATATGCATCTAAAATTCCTCCACAGCTTGTAATGGCTTAATAGTTCATTTCTTTATATCACCGAATAATATTCCATTGGATGGATGTACCATAGTTTACCCATTCACCTATTGTAGAACATCTTAGTTTTTTCCAGTTTTAAGTGATTATGAATAAAGCTGGTATAAACATTCATAAACAGATTTTTGTGAAGACCAAAGTTTTCAAATCAGTTGGGTAAATAACTAGAGGGACAAAGTGAGTCATATCATAAGACTTTGTTTCCATTTATAAGACACTGCTAAACAGTCTTCCAAAGTGGTTTTATCATTTCACATGCCCACCAGAAATCAAAGAGCATTTCTGTTTTCTGAATCATCGCCAGCAATTTATATGACAGTAATTTGGTATTTTAGCCTTTCTAATGTGTGTATAGTGGGATCTCATCCTTGCTTTAATTTTTAATGCCTTAATTACGTATAATATTGAGCATCTTTTTGTATGCCTCCTTGCTCTCTGCATATCTTCTTTGGAAATATAGCAATCTTTTTGCCATTTTTGCTCACATCTTTTACCCATTTTCTAATTGGATTGTTTATTTACTTATTGTTCAATTTCAAAAGTTCTTTTTAATATTTTTTGATACAAGTCCATTTTCAGATATGTTTTGCAAATATTTTTTACTACTCTGTGGCTTGCTTCTTCATTCTCTTAATATTGTTACCCAAGAGAAGGCATTTTCGTTTTAAAATTCAACATATCAGCATCTCCTTCTATGAATTGTGCTTTTGGTATTCTATTTAAAACTCGTCACTAAATCCAAGGTCACCTAGATTTTCTCCTATGGTGTCTTATGGGAAATTTTATAGTTATGCATTTTAAATTTGGACAACTGGTGCATTTTAATTTAAAATTTGAGAAAGACGCAAGGACTGTGCCTATTTCTTTCTTTTTTTTTTTTTTGCATTTGAATTTCCAATTGTTCCAGTATCATCTATTGAAAAGATGATCCTTTCTCCATTGAATTGCCTTTGTTCCTTTGTCAAAGATCAGTTGACTATTCATGCCTAGGTCTATTTTTGGGCTCTCTATTGTATTCCATTGATCAATTTGTCTATTCTTTCAAAAATACCATACTGTCTTCATTACTGTGGCTTTATAATAAAATTTAAAAATCAGGTAGTTTGGTGCTCCAACTTTGTTCTTCAGAATTATGTTGGATATTTTAGATCTTTGGCTTTCCATATAAACTTTAGAATCAGTTTGTCAATATTCATAAAATAGCTTTTTCAGATTTTGACTGGAATTTTGTGGAACCTATGGATCAATTCTTGATATACTTTTATCTTTTTAATCACCATGAAACCAAAAGTGATGACTCCCATTTCCTTTCTAATGTTAGTATATTGTGTTCTTTCTCTTTTTCTGGTTATTATGGCAAGGGTTTTATTGATTTTATTGATCTAATCAATGAATCAGCTTATGGTTTTGTTGATTTTCTCCATTATTTTCTTGTTTTCAATAACATTGATTTCTGCTCCAATTTTTATTTTTTCTTTTATTTTGCTTGTTTTAGGTATATATTATTCTACAATAAGCACTGTGCTTATTGTAATACCAAGGCATTTCCTGTACTTTAATCATCAGTGAGTTGATTGTAATGAATGACATCTTATCCAATCAGTTGAAGGCCTTAAAAGGAGAAGTGATTTCAACATTTGAAAAGACAATTCCCATCTTACTTCATATAGCCATTGTCTCCTGGGGAACTCAATTAGTACCTTCATCAGAGTTGCTGGCTTGCAGCTTACCCTATCCCTATGGAATTTAGACTTTGTGCATCCTCTCTGTTGCGTGAGACAATTTTATACATTCGCATATTTACCAATATCTCATGTCAATTCTTCTTACCTAAAGAACCTTAATACAGCTATTTCTGTTTTAATTTTCCAAAAGGCTGGCGATGCAAAGTACCAGAAATGGGCTGGCTTTTGTAAAGGGGAATTATTTTGGATAAAAGCTTGCAGTTCCAAGGCCAAGAAAAGTTCAAATTGAGGCACCACAAGTGGAGCTTTCTCCTCAGCCAACTGCTACATGTTGAAGCAAAATGGCCACAGATCTCTGCTGAGGTTTGAGCTCAGCTGAGGACAACCAAGTATAGGACTTGTCTCTTTCTGGGCCACCTGTATTCTTCAGCTGCTCTGATTTCATCTTGAGGTTTGAGCTTATCTATGGCCACCAGGCATATAGCAGGGTTCATCCCCTCTTGAGCTGCTCTGTAAGCCCAGCCTTTTTGAGCTTCTCAGGGTTTTCTTTTCTTGAAACACAGTTTTGGGCAAAAATGGAGTTTTTTCTCTCACCTAGCAGTATCAAATATGGTGGCTTCCTATCCCTGTGTCTTGCTGTCTCTCTTTGTCTGTTTATATCAGCAGTAAAGCAGGTCTAGTAGTGCTGAACTCCCTCTGATTTTGTTTTTATTGGGATGTTTTAATATGTCCCTCATTTTTGAAGAACAGAACTGATAGATATAGAATTCTTAGTTAATATTTTTTCTTGCAGCACTTTATATATGTTGCCCCATTTCCTTCTCAACTCCATGGTTTCTCTTGGAAAAATGACAATCTTATTGAGAATTTTTTGTATATGATATGTTGTTTGCCTTGGCGTTCTGGATTGTTTCTTTGTTTTTGGCATTTGAGTTTGATTATGATATGTCTTGGACATCTCTTTGAATTTATCCTATTTGGTTTTAATTGAACTTGTGTGTATATATTCATATCTGTTGTCAAATAAAGGAAACTTTCTGCCATTATTTCTTCAAATATTCTTTCTGTTCCTTACTTCCTCTCTTCTGCTTTTGGAACTTCCATAAATGCATATATCGGTATACTTAACGGTGTTTCATGGGTCCCTCCAGCTCTGTTCACTTTTCTTCATTCTTTTTCCTTTGAACTCCTCAGAGTGGATAATTTCTATTGCCCTAACTTAAAATTCACTGACTCTTTCTTCTGTTAGCTCCAATTTGCTGTTTAAGTCTTCTATGGAATTTTAAATTTTATTTATTTTGGTATTCAGCCTCAGTATTTCTGTTTGGTTCCTTTTTATGATTTCTATCTTTCATTGTTATTCTCTTTTGGTTTATGTATCATTGTCCTGATTTCCTTTAGTTATTTGCCTGTGTTTTCTTTTAGTTGTTTTTTTTTAACATGTTTAAGACACTATTTTAAAAGTCCTTGGTAAGTCATAATTTTCTTCTCCCTCATTGATGTTTTCTATTTGCTTTATTCCAATTGTTTGAACAGGCCATTGCAGTGGTTTGAAGCTGTGTTCTTAAATGTTCTTAAATGTAATCCATTTCTATGGATTGTAAATCCATTGTAAGTAGGACCATTTGATGATGTTACTTCAGTTAAGAAGCTTTAGCCTAGACCACTCAAGATGGGTCTTAATCCTATACTTGAGTCCTTTGTAAGGGGAGTGAAAATGAGACACAGAAAAAGAAAGACACAAAAATCAAGAAGTTGAAATCAACAGAGCCCAGAAGAGAAGGAAGAAACCAGGAGATACCATCATGTGCCTTGTCATGTGACACAGGAACCGAGAATCATCAGCTGCCAGCCTCAGAATGACACAATCTTTGGGGGGAAATAATGGCCTTGATGATGCCTTGATTTGGAAATTGTCCAGCTTCAAAACCATGAACAAATAAATTGAAATTGTTTAAGCCAAAGCATTTCCTGAAATGTGCTTGAACAGCCTAGGAAACTAAAATGGATTTTGCTACCAGAGGTGGGGTGCTGTTATTGCAAATACCAAACGTATGTAAATGGCTTTGGAATTTGGTAATGAATAGAGGCTGGAATAATTGTGAGGTACTTGATAGAAAAACCCTAAATTGCTTTAAAGAGATTGTTGATAGGATATATGGATGCCAAAGGTATGTATGATGAGGCCTTAGATGAAAATGATGAATGTGTTATTGGAAACAAGGAAAGGTGATCCTTGTTTTAAAGTGGCAGAGAACTTGGCAAATTTGTGTTCTGATGTCAGATGGAAGGCATAACTTAAAAGTGATGAACTTGGATATTTAGCTGAGGAGTTTTCCAAACTAAATGTGGAAAGTTCAGCCTGGTTTCTCCTGGCAGCTTATAGTGAAAGGAGTGAGTAAAGGGATAAGCCAAGAACTGAATTCCTGGGCACAAAGAAACCAGAAATTGATGGTTTGGAAAACTCAGAGCTTTTGGAAAGTGAGTCCCCAAAGGATAGTGCTCCATGTGAGGGTTTAACTGAATATGGAACCAGTCAGGAATTTCTGTGTAAGTCAGGGTTAGAAATGCAGTTACCTAGAAAGGATATATGGAAAGTGATTTTATCTGATGGTTCTTTTGTCCATATCAACTACATGCAAGGCTAAAAAGTTGTGGGTTTTTTTGCATAATTTGTATAAATGGAACCACTGCCAGCCTGGACAAAGAGGGACAGAGAAGGGCCAACTACAAGGAAAAATCACTTCAAGGGAAGAAAGATAGAAACTGAGCCTGGACCAAATACATCTTCTCAGACCAAGAGTGCAGGTCCACCTATGTAAGTGGAGAGGGTGAGTCTGCCCTGGTGATTAGAGAGGGCAAGACTTCCAACTCATTCAGGAAGAATGCCTCTACTTCAGTGCTTGGAGAGGGTGGAGCCTGTGTCCCACCATTCATGGAGAACCTGGCCACCATGCTGATGCTTGGAGAGGTTGGGGCCTTCATCCAAGTGTTCAAGGAGAGCATGGCCACTGGACAAGTGCTTGGAAGGAGTAGGGACTGCTGCTCCATCAGACTCAAAGGAAGAAAAACATCAGACCAGAAATGACTCTCATACCTTGAAATCTAATAGAGTATGCCCTCCTGGGTTTCAGAATTGTTTGAGATCCAAGACCTCTGTTTTCCTTCCAATTTCTCCCTTCTGGAATGGAAAGGTTTATCCTATTCCTGTCCCTCCATTGTATATTTGAAGCAGATAACTGGTTTGCAGGTTTCACATATCTACAAACAGGAGGGGAATTGTGCCCCAGGACAAACCACACCTGTTTCAATTTGCTAAAGGTTGTCAAAGCAGTATACCAGAAATGTGTTGGTTTTTCCTGTTGAAATTTATTTGTTCATAAGCTTACAGTTCCGAGGCTGTGAAAATATCCAAATCAAGACATCATAAGAGGCCCGGCTAAATAGCTCAGTGGATAAGAGC
>PVKH010047651.1:0-10278 GCA_004027955.1 Chaetophractus vellerosus | reverse complement strand
GAACTCTCGGGGGAACCTCATATTTGTTCATCAGAATTCAGAGAAGCTCTGTGTAAATAGCTGGATATCGTTATGGCTGGCTTGTTAAAAGACCCAGCTGGTTCTGAGTGGGATCTATTTAATCGTCAGTGGGTTTGAGGTGGAAAAGGATTTGGAGTTTAGACACACACATTTTGGCCCCATGCATGATTGAGATCTTCTGTCACAGGAAGAGCTGGGTATCAAACTACACATAATTGATCTGCCCACACCAAGGGAAGTCTTGCCTGCCAGGAACACCATATTTGAAGTCAGAAATTGTACAGCCTTCTAAAAGGAAATCTGTTCTATTTAAGAATTCAACCTAGTCTGTCTCATCCAGAGAGAGCTATTCAGAGATTGGCAGTGGCAGAGGAGGCCTAGAACTCCATTCACAAAGAGTTGCATAGGATAAAAGGGAAGGTGAGCTTTTTATGGGTATAAGAGGAGTGGTGGAAGCATAAACCTCATTTACTGTTAGTTTCTTAAAACCATATGCAAACTGATCCTCTTCATTTTGTCCCAAGTTTTCACTTGGAGGAATAACAAAGGAGGCAAGCTGGACTTCTAAGGTGGACAATTTTCTGCAAAGTAGTGACCATCCATTGGAGCAGATTTTGAAGTATGCCCAATAAATGTTAGGTGTGCCTCAGCAGTGGAGTTCAGACTGTAGGCCATGGTTTTTAGGTCAATGTTGAAAATGTTAATTTCAAACTTACTGCAACTGCCACAGCAGGTCTTCATATTCTCCATGGTTTGGCCATTATGTAGAAATCCAGAGTTCTATGGAACTCTAATCGCCAGAGCAGTAACTCCTGCTGTTGACATTGTGCCTTATTTTGGGACAGCTCCAGACTGAATCCAAGGGATTTTCAGTCAAACAGCAGCTTTCACACCCGTGGCAGAGCCACAGGTCTCTACCGCACCTTCCCACGCATATCCATCCCAGCTCCAGGTCATCACCTTGTGCTCTGCTGCCATCTGCATAGCTTATTTTTTATCCTTGTTATACTTTCATAATCGACCATGTAAGAACTCTTCCTAATTCTGTGTTAGAGGAACAAAATTCATAATAACCTGTTGTGACAGTCTTTCATTGATGAGATAAAAACAATGAAAATTAAAATCTTGTGTTTTTCATATTAAATGAATGATGCAAAATATGAATAAATAAATCTTAAAAACCATTTCAATAGTACATATCAATTCATACATGTTTTTAAGGACAAATACAGATTATATTGATAAATATAATGCTATGTGTTCTGACTACTAAAATAATGGATTCACAATATTTATATATTTTTGGTTGATGTACATCACACATATAAGAATGAGAGTAGAACCTACCACCTTATTTAAGAAATAACACTTGGGTAAATATTGAGTATTTTAGTACTAAAGTAACTAAAATACTTAATAAATAAAATACTCTTTACTACATATTTAATTATATAAAAAAATATTTTCCTTGGTAAAAAGAAATCCCAATTTGGAATAGCCTGAATAAAGAATTACATAGATGGAAATATTAAGATATTAATATTATTAAATGCAATTATTTTAAAGGCAACACACTAAAATAAGTTGGCTACCCTTTTTGATGTACTTTTAAGCATGTATTTAATTCAGCTTGATTCAAGTAGTCTGAATGATATCTTGCCTCTGTGTACGTGTTGATGGCAGTGATGGTAGGGATGGGGGAGATTAGTAAGCATAACATTAAGGAAAATAAAATTCTACCAGTGTACATGGCAGTCCATGTTGGTAGTTTTAAAAAATTTTCTTCTATTATCTTGAGAAACATTAAAAGCAAGAGGTCCTATGTGAATGGATAAACAAAACTGTGGCACATCCACAAAACTGGATATTTATCATTCCAATATAGAAAGATAAGAGTTTTCAAACCACAGAACTACACGGATGTAATTTAAATGCAGTTTACTAAGTAAAAGAAGCCAGACTGAGAAGATTACATAGTGCATGATTTCAATTATATGACATTCTGGAAAAAGCAAAACTATAGCAATAATAACAATATCAGTGTTTGCCATGGGTTTGTGGAGGGAGTGGGTTGAATAGGTGAAGCACAGGGGATTTTTTTAAGTTGGTAAAACTGTTCTGAATGATACTGTAACAATGGATAAACGGCAATCATAGAACTTTAAACAGAATGTATGCAACATGAAAGAAGAGTTTAGGAGTTCTGAGAAAGTCCAGGATGTAATGCAGAATGTAATAAAATAACTGTATTGAAACAACTTCACTGAAGGGAGTGTGTGTGTGGGGAGGGAGATGCTGACGTAAGTGCCTTTGGAAGAAACTGTACAAAAGCATGGTACTCTAGCAGATAAATGTGTTCTCCCATATGGGTACAGATAAACAACTCCGTTACTATTATACATGTATACTCAAATTGAATAAGTAGGTAAAGGGATGGCTGGTATATGGAGCTAGGGTTCTCACTGTTGGAGTGGTAGTTTACAAATAAGCAAGGGAAGGAGACTAGAATGCTTCACACGGTAATGGAATCGAGTTGAAGACATCACTAAGAACTCATGTTTAGTACAGATGTCAATGTTTCCATATAGAAATATTTATAAATATGTGCATTGTAGTGAATCAAAATAAAATAGTTTTCTTTTTACTTGTTTCCCCATCTGACCCTGCAAGGCATGCCACTCCTCTCTTTTCTAGGACCTGTAAGTACCAATAAAATTGTCTTTCATATATCTCTGGTATCACTTGTCCTTGCTGTACCTGATTATCCAAGTAAAGGTCTTTATGCTTCATGGATATAAATGGCTAAATATACACACATATGTATCCCTGCTCTGTCAGATGAGAGGACCTAGAAACAGTGGCATCACAGTGGTGATTACCACACCTAACATCCAGATTTTTGTTTCTCATACTGTTGTTCAGTATAAGGAACCAGCACTCCTCGGAGAAATGGCTGGTATTAGGAGTGTAGCGGGAAAGATATAAGATGAGTCTGTGCATTATGTACTGCCGCAAAGTAAAGAAGTGCTCATTTAAAAATAAATGAATAAAAGCAAAAACAACAAAACACCGTGCAATGACAGCGGTATGTCAAAGGAACAATGGAGCCAACTGAAAGAGTTCCCAAAGTTGGAATAATTTGAACAAGAAATTAAATAAAGTAGTTTTGGATTATAAATTAAAGAATTAAATAAACATCCATGGATATCTGTGGGTTCATACTTATATAACTAAATTTCTGAATAAACCAACAAATGGGGAGAAGAGACAAATATCCCCTTATAAATAATTTATGTAAATATGCAGCCATAAAGACACGGAGCACAAATCCCCACTCCCGAAGAAAGTGCTGCTTATAATGACTTCCTTTCCTTCCAAAGAGCACAGTATAGAGGGTAAGAACGGAATAAGTTTACAGGGAGAAACCTAAAGAACACTATCTCAGTCAGATGATCAAGGTCAACATCAACAATGTTAATTCTTAGGTTCCTTGGTGTGAGATGATGAAAATGGAGATGTATCTCGGCTTTCTCTTAAAAACCTATAATCTTAATCTACACTTGAGAAAAATCCCTCCAGACAAATCCCAATTGAGGGTTATTCTACAAAATGCTTGACTAGTACTCCTAAAACTGTCAAGATCATCAAAAGAAAGGAAATTCTAAGGCACTATTGCACCAAGAACAGCCCTGGAAGACTAAGACAACGCCACATAAAATAAGTTGGCTTAAAGAGCAGGAATGTATTGCCTTGCAGTTTTGGATGTTGAAGTTCCAACAACAAGATATCTCGTGGAGTCCATAGATTTCTGGTGCTGGCTTGCCAGTAATCCCTGGTGTTCTCTGACTTGCATTTCTGCCTGCATCACATGGCAATCTGTCTCATTCTCTGGCTTCTCCAGAATTCTGACTGTGTCCACATTTCCTCTGTTAATAAGAACTCTTATGATTCCATTTAATTCCATTTGGCCTCATCTAAGCAGGATCTTCGGAGATCCTATTCTCAAATGAGTCGACATCCACAGAACACATCTTCATGGGGAGCATGATTTAATCTACCACAGCGTCTAAGGAGACATGACTAAATGTCATATGGTAACCTGGATGGGTTCCAGGAACAGTAAAAGAGAGAGAGAGAGAGAGAGAGAGAGAGAGAGAGAGAGAGAGAGATATTAAAACCAAAGAAATCTTTTTAAAAATAAATTTTATTAAATGATAGCTTGTCAATATTGGTTCATTAATTGTAACAAATGTACCATAATGTAAGATGCTAGTAACAGGTAAAATTGGGTGTGTGATATATGAGAACTGTGTAATATCTTCAAAAAATTCTGTATATCTAAAATTGTTCTAAAATTAAAAGTTCATTATAAAATCTAGACGACCCACTTCCCTCAAAGCATATTAACAATGAAATAGTCTGAACAAGTAAGCATCTGGCTACTTTCCTTAGTAGTGTGATTTAATTAAAACATAATAGTGTGGTACCTCTTCTTCAATCCCTTTACTTTATTTTAACATACAGATATAAAATGTTGCCAGTTGACCTGGTTTCCATTACAAATTGAGCCAGCTCTTCTCCAGTGCCTAGTTCATTTCCCTTCAAGGAAAACGCTTTTTAGAAAAGCTCATTAACAATTTAATTTCACTAAGTCTGACGCTTATATGTAAGTTTCTTTTTCTTGCATATAAAATCCATAAAAGAGGGGAAAATGAGACAATACTGGAATGTGTGGTGGTTATCAGCTATGGTGTGACAACAGCCCTTGCACCTGAGAAGAGGCAGTGGTTAAAGTACAAACAGATGATTCTGGAACAATGGGAGGGAATAATTTCTTCAATAAATTTTATGAAGCACCTAGAAGATATCTTCTAGGTATTCTTCTTTATAGAAGAACAAACCAGCTATTAAATATGTGTCAAATATTTCCAATAAGGCAAATTTTTATATTATTCATTCAACAAATATTAGTTGATTGCCTAATATTTGCCACAGTTCTAGTGTTAAGGATTCATTGGTGGACAGAACAGATAAAAGTTGCTGACTTTTTACTTCTATATTAATGTGTCTTCTTCATCATGGGCTATTATGTGGCTTTTGAAATAAAAAAAAAATTAGGAAAAATAATAACATTTTAATTTTTGAGGCTCTCCATTCTAGGCCTCGTCATGTCCTACCAGTAGGAGAAATGAGTGACCAAAATTTCTTTCTAGAAAAAGAATAAACTTGTTCCACAGTGTCTAGAAAATAAAATAATAATAATAAAGAAAAAGATAAAGAAAGATAAAGATATTTTTGGCCTTGGCCTCTCTCTCTCTCTCTCTCTCTCTCTCTCTCTCTCTCTCTCTCTCTTTCTCTCTCTCTTTCTCTCCTTTCTCTTCACATTTAACAATATCAATTTTTTTAAAGTTCTTTCAGTGAGTATTTATTGAATATCAACTTCAAGTGAGGTTTCGCACCAGACATTGGGAATTAAAGACTAATATATAGTTCTTATCATCAGAAATTTTGAGACATTACTTAGAAATTCTATTCTATTTTTTTTTTATTAAAAAGTGCAATACATTTAATTGCCTGTCCTCTCCACCCTAAACTTTTTGGGGCTGTGGTGATTTGTAAGTAGGGCCTTTTGGTGAGATTACTTCAGTTAAGGTGTGGCCCAGGACAATCAGGATGGGTCTTAATCATTTTACTGTAATCCTTTATAAATGGAATGAATTTAGACATGAGAGAGAGAAAGCCGCAGATGGAGCAGGCAGAAGCTGAACACAGCAAACAGGAGACACTGCCATTGTGCCTCGCCATGTGTCAAGCTAAGGACCACAAGATCCCCAGCAGCCAGCACCAGAAGCCACAGTTTTACTGGGAGAAAGCATCTGCTAGATTGTGCCATGATAAGGACTTTTCCTAGCTTCAAACTTGAGTGAATAAATTCCCATTGTTTAAGCTGAACCATTTCCTGGTATTTCCTGGAGCAGCCTAGGAAACTGAAACAGGGGCCGAGTAAAAGAATGCAGAGACAGGAAGAAGATTCGAAATATTAGAGTTTATGGGGTTGGGGGTGGTGGGTTATAGAATGTTTGTGCATTAAAAAAGTAAATAAACACAACACACACACACACACACAAAGAAAGAAAAGTTAAAGGTACAAAGAGTGCTTAGAGACCAAATCCACTTTAAAAAATAAAAGAAAGAAAAAATCCAGACAACTAATTCTATTCTATTGATATATGTGAGATTTTTCCATTTATATTCTCAAGGACTGAAGCGTTTCTAGGGACAGAATAAGAAAAATACTGAAACTCCCAGAGTTGTTATAGGTTTTGGGCACATCAGACTGTGTTCCTCAGAACATAACCCCAGCCTTACTAACAAAGACCAATGCACATTGAATGCTCAATACACAAGAAACAGTTCAAACTTCCCTAACACAGGCAGGAAATTTAAGGACATAATCTGAAAAGGTCACAAAACTTATGGATCACATAGCTCTCAGAAGTGAGAAGAGAACTATGCTCATTGTACCCACACAAAGGACTAGCTCCAAGGAGAGTGGAGAACAGAAAGAAAGAAAGGACATATTTGTGCCAAATGGTTAAATGATTTTAAATTAACATTAAAATTAACACTTTACAAGTCTTTAGTATCTAAAAATAACGTAAAATATTTTAAATTGTGGCAATAGGTATCCTAGCAAAATCACTAGAGGAATGATAGATATAGGAATACTCCAAAATAAAATGACTAAGAGTTAATATACATATTACACATATACACTCATAGAAAGAATTCAAACAGAGGCTTACATATCAGGTGCCTAAATTTTGGAAATTACAAATCAAGCCAACATGTTTTATTTGTAAAAAGTTACATTCCCTTACTTCAACAAATATAACTTCAAACAAGAAGCTGAAAAATATGTCTATAACTCTAGCAAATTGTGAACACAACTGATTGTAATTATTGTACATATTCTGTTTTTCTGTTGAAGGGTAGACAAAGTTTGTATGAGAAATTAAAGTTTAACAACTCAAATATTTTATATATTTTTCAAATTTTCATATATTTTCACACATTATTATATGTTATTCCATGTAATTCATTTTGCTTATCTTCATTTTGGAAAAATAACTGATTAAAGTATCATAATAAAAATTTTACTTAATTTGTGCTCCATTGACAATAACAATCTAAAGGACTATAAGTGATAGGTAAATATAATCCCATTATATAAAATTTTAATGTAATTTGATATAAATATAAATTAAAGTAAATATGCAAAATATTATTTTATAAGATTTCCATATACGTAATTAATATTCAAAGTATATATTACTTTTAAAAAATAATTAACTCAAACACACCAAATGTAAGATATGGGTTATAGTTGGTAGTAATAGCTTGATGTTCGTTCATAGTTTGTAACAAATGTTTCACAACAATGCAAGATTTTGGTGGTAGGATGATGTATGAGAGCCCTGTATGATGATATGCAAGTTTGTTTTGTAAGTTCACAACTTTTACTATATACTTATTGTATATGGATGTCCATGTATGATGATATACTTCTATAAAATTTTATTTGAAAATAATAATTGAATCACAATTTAAATAAAATTACCTAGATAAGCCCAAAAAACTTATCTAATTTCTGAGAAAGAAAATTAAATTTAATAAAACATTTTTATGAAAAGTAGCCTACTTTTTATTCTAGCACTCAAGGTGAATCTAGCAGAACAATATAAAGAATTGGTAAAGGAATGGTAACATGATTTTGCATGAATCTGAATATAAGAAATTCAGCATATTTGGATAAAAATATGTTTGGTTTTTGTCTTGGATTTGAGGGGTTTGTGAGGCATTCAAGATGTTGTATCCAACTAGAAATTCAATTAAGGTACTGTACATCAGGAAAACAGTTGGGCTATGCACTAGATGACCTGGCAAGAAGAGTAAGAAAGAGAGTCAATTATGTTCAGTTCTCTTTTGCCCTTTCTCTTGAACACTCTCTTTAAATAATATTATTTACTTCGGATACAATTATTTTCAGTATTTTTGTGCTCCAGAATATTATGGACATTAATAATTCATCAATGCTTGTCTCTGAAATCATTTTAAAGCTATTTTCAGCATTTAAAATGTTTATGCATTCTTGATTTTCATTTTGGGAGAAGTCAACATATTTTGGCAAGACATCTCAAGTCATATAAAGAAGATAATTATGGGAAAGTGAAATTGTAGAAATATACTTTTTATTAAACTTTAATAAATATGTTTATCCTTTAAATAGGGGATTTCTAAGTAATATCTGTAATAGTACAAACATGGAAAAATGTTTTTTAAGCAAAATTTTAACCATTTATTAAGAAGCTAATTGAAAGCAAGCTAAATTTTATATATTTGGGAATTCTCTAAAAGTTTACAATTTTAAAATGCAGCATTATTCTAAACTTGTATCACATACAAATGAGAAAAAACATAATATTCATTGGAGAAACAATAGAATGAATAAGAATAGAATAAAAATGCTGTCTATTCAATATTTTCACTGTCACAGCAATAAGCAGTGAGCAAGGATGCTAAAGCCTTTAATTCTCTAGTCTCCATGGGCTCAGTTTACACTCAAGATATATACCAAGTTTCAAAAATACAGTAGGAATTTCCATTGTTGTCCTGAGGCACTTGTGATCAAAGATACATAAGAGGAACGCTTATCTATGTTTGTTTAAACTACTTTTCCTATTTCAATACGTTGCTTTGCTTTCAGATTCATTCTTAGATATAATCAATATCATATAAGCAAACAACAGTAGCTACTCTATAACCTGAAATGTGTTCATCTAAACATAGATAGGTAGGTGGATAGATAGGTGAATAAGTAGATAGATAGATAGATAGATAGATAGATAGATAGATAGATAGATAATCTTTATGGACAAAAATATTCTGGAGTAGTTATGAATATTTTCCTGAGTTATTGTGGCATATTGTGGACTTTAATAAAAAGATAACACTCTGTCCATTTTAACTGATCCTATTAGAGACCATCTTGTATAGGCATTGCTAGTCTATTATTATTTTAGCAGTATATGTGTAGATGATGGTAGATTTAAATTGATAATCAACCAGCCTAAGTACAGGTTAAAATTGTGAATTGACACGTTGAGAAATAATATTGTTCATAATGAAGTGAGTACAAGTGTTTCCATTATATCTGTTGTAGCTACATATAACATCTGCCACATAGTTCTTTAATTCCTATTCTTAAAGTTATAATGATACAGAGAATTGATTTTGTTGAACAGTTTGTTTATGGAAGTGGTAGTGCCTGCCAAATTAAACAATTTCTTAGAAGAGTGCTCATTTATCTTCCTTGGATTTCAACCAAACACATTTCAGAGATAATGACATAATGTATCTGCAAAACTTTAACTTGACTGGCATAAGGTTTAAGTAGAAATATTACATCTATATCTATATTTATAACTATAACCGTATCTATTAGGCATGCTGCCCATTTTTAAAGACTTTTATACCTTAGGGCAATGGATCTCAACTTTGTCTGCACATTAGAATCATATAGGGAGATTCAAAAGATACTCATTTATAGGTACAATCCCCAGAAATCAGATTTAATTGGTCTGGAGTAGACACTGAAATTTTTAAATCTCCCCAGGTAATTGCAATGTCTAGTAAAAGAGTAGAATCCTTGTTTTAAAACTTCAAGAAGGCTAGGGAGAGGAAGATAGTCATTCTTAGATTTATGAATATTTCTTTAGAAGGAGTGTGTCTAAACAGAGTGCTGCTGCCTTTGGATATGTTTAAAAGAAAACAGATTTGATGACACAATTCTGAGTTAGTTATTACAAATCCATAATTCAAATAAAATATGATTTAAAACTAATTTCAATATTACCTTGGATCCTTAATTCATGAAGCAGTTAATTAATTTTTTAAACTTCCTCATATGTTCTTTTGCTGAATGGATATTAAATAAATAAAAAGGTATATTTACTAATGTAGATTGAAATTCAGTGGTGTGCTGTTGAATGTTTAGCAACCAGGTTTTAGAGGAAAATAAGGCCCGACATAGTATTTCTTAATTTCCATGGTATACTATTCTTGCTGTATATTCATGACAGCCCACATACTCTCAATGAGTTTATTTTCTATTTGGGAGAAGAGAGAAAAAAATCAATAAATCAATATATAGGATACATTCAGTGAAGGATAAGAGGTATGAGGAAAGCATGAGGG
>PVKH010047650.1:0-10280 GCA_004027955.1 Chaetophractus vellerosus | reverse complement strand
TTACTTGAAAATGAGAACCACTCGATGCCCTGCCTGTTAACCCCTTTCTCAGACCAAAATGTCCCATGAAAGCTCTCGGGATCACACTCAGCTGGACACATGTAGGCCTGGACACCTGCAGATTGTCCCAGTTCAGACAGTTTTTTTCTTTTTCTTTTTTTCTTTTTTTCCTATCTTAAAAGCTTTCCTCCTTGAGAAATAAATTGTTCAGCCAACAAGTACTTACCAAGGAGTTCTGACCTACCCAGCAAAGTGCTAAGCACATGATGCCTGCAGAATGTCCGTCTAAAAAGACAGGATAAGTATGACACAGGGTTAAGACAATGGATTCTGGAGCCAGACGGCTTGGTTTGGGTCCTGGCTCTGCTCTTTAACCTTCTCAGCCTCGCTCTGCCTCAAAAGGCATGATGGATGACAGTAGAGCCGCCTAGGATGGCTGTGAAGATTAAATTAATCAAAATGTGAAATTCTTAGGACAGGGCCTGGAATACAGTAGGAGCTCAATAAGGGTTCACTAATCTATTTATTACTAGTGAAGGAGACAAGAGTAACTGCAGCAATCAATGGCGTGTTGGACGAGGCACTGAGGAGGCAAAGGAATGGCAGGCACCCACAGAAGTGCTCGGGGACCTTCTCGCCTTGCCCTCACAGGAATCCCTGCGTAGATATCATGACCTATGTGCAGGCTCAGAGCGCGCCCAGGTCACACAGCAACTACGCCACAGGCCTGGGGACAGAGCCTGCCGGTCTGCCTCACTCACCCACACGCCCCCTCCAAGGTCCAGGTCCAGCAGCTGGGGGCGGGGGCGATTTGGATGCGCAGAGGGGACACTTTGAGGAGAGCTCCTGTGTCGTGACAAGGCCATCTCCACGAGGCCGGGGGGAAGGCTAATTCAGGTGAAGAGGGTCATACCGGTTGGCGTTTGCGCCACAGCAGCCTGCGCAGCGGCTGGAGGCTCGAGGAAGAAGGGGCTAAGGAAGATCGCTCGGGAAGGGGACGGAAGACCTAACCAAGAAGCCCTCCCAGGACAGGGAAGTGGTTTAAGAAGAAACGGGGTGCAGAGCCGGCAGGACCCACTGCCGACTGTCTGCCCTGCGGGAGCCCCGGACCATGGATGGGATACGGGCTGGGAGCGAAGCCGCCCGGAGGGAGGCAAATTAACTCTTTGAGAACTTGGACAGAGAAACGCCCTCGTGGCCCCGGGGCGCGCGCGGGAGCGAGCCGGGCTCCAAGCACCTCTCTCGGCTCCCGGGCAAGAAGGGCCGCAGATTCCTGCATAATTGTTGTTGTTTGGCCTTCTCTCCGCGGAAAGAGAAGGCTGTATTTCTCTTCCTAGCTACAAATGCATGGGGATGAGGGAGAGGATGTGTGCTCATAAAATTTATTTCGAGCAAGGTATCTGCCGGGAGCCTTAATACGATGAGTATTCAAGAGAGCATACATTAGGGCTGATGTATGCAGGGAGCGTCGCGCAGGGGAGGTTTAGAGGCTTGTAAGCCCAAACAGCATCGCGTAGGGAGCAAGGCTAAAAGCAGTCAGGCCAGCCTTTCCAGCTGGAGCTTGGAGGTGCTTCTGGCTGGGGCACGATCTGCTCCCCAAACCAGGGGTTCTCAAAGAGAGGCTTGGGACCAAACTGGGGTCCTCAGGTCTGGTAAAAAGGTAAGGGACATAGTGCCAAGGGTGCATTTTAAGTTTAAAATTTTAAAAATAAATAACCTTTTCTACTGTATACCACTGTAGATTTTACAGTTAAAAAATTAATTTTTAAAACAAAGATAAATGTAAAAATGGCTTGAAAGATCTACAATATACCAATAATAATAGTAAACCCAGACATCAAGACCCTGTCATAAACTGCCCCCAGGTCTTGAGTGCATGTTAATGTACAACTCAGTGGGGAAAGTATTAGCATCCCCACTTTACTGATGAGCTTGGAGAGATCAAGCAAAGTGCCCAAGGTCCCACCATGGGGGATCTGAGATCTGCACCAACTGCCTCTGCAGCTCCCTTCCTTAGAGGGGACTAATCCTGCCTGAAAGCTGAGGGTCCTGAGACATCAACCACCCAGCTGGACCCTGTCCTTCTGTAGCGGGGACTCAAAGCTTCTCTGTTTACAGTGACCAGGGAGTAGATAAGCCACTGGCCTCCTGTGATCCCTGAGTTGAGTGAATGGGAATGTTTGAGGCAACAATTCAGATCCCATGGGCAGAGAATGTCCATATCGTCCAGCACTGACACCGAATGCCCAGGGGAGGGCTGGAAGCCGGAAGCCCCTGTCCCGCTCATCTCCTCCACCCCACAGCAAGGTGCACAGCAGGTTTGGCTTGTCTATGGCAGCTCTCCCTGGCTGTGAGAACAAAGACCTGCGGACTCAGGTCCCACACTTCAGGTTACACGGCCTCATGTAATTAGTTAGATAAGTGTGAAATGTAAACTATCTAGATTTTTTTTCAAATAGTGACAACATAGCCTTTTCTTTTTCACCTACAATAAATTATTATTATCATTATTTTGCAATTTGGAGATCCTGAACAGGTCAGAGGTTATGTAGTTCTCCTACCAGGAATAAAGTTGTTACCCAAATTTCCAAGGGGCAAGAAAATTTCCAAAGCCCTAGTAAGTTCAACTTATTTCATGCAGTATAATATTCAACTTATTTCATGAAATTCCACTTTAAAAATGGAATTTAAGCAGACCCTTGCTGTCACTGAAACAGAATTTGGTCTATCAACTCAGTTCCCAATATGAGTAGTCATTTCATTTAAAATGAAAGTTTTAATTTTATCTGCAAGTAAGTGTTCTGTGGTGACGCTCTCTGCTGGGATCCTGCGGAGGGTAAACTGAGGCATGAAAAGACAGCAATGCTCCAGGAATGACCAGGGCATCTGCAGAAATGCTGGACCTCAGGGCAGTACATGCCCCAGAGTCTTCTGGTCCTGCAGAGTGACAGGGCTCAAGGCACACGGGGAGAGCACCTGCGTGTGCACATACAGGCTCAGGCACACACATATACAAATAGATATACACACATACACTTACATACATACAAAGACTCACACACATATAACACAGATGCTCACATATACACACAGACACACAGAGAAAAACATACAATCACAAATGAAACAAAAATACACCCCAAGACACACATCCATACACAGTCATACACACAAATATTCACATATACATAAACATCCACACATATGCCACATACATACACACACACACACATCCTCATACACAGGCCAAAAGATTGTCATTCTGGAAAAAGCCAATTCTCCTGAAGTCTGGCTCTGAAGCCATCACTGAATGCCGGAGCTGTCCTACCCCCCAGCAGTGGGGGAAGTGGTGGGAGTGAAATACAAAGCTGGGGAGAAGTGGAAACATTTCTCAGATGCTCTTTAGAAGACAGTTCAAAAATATGGGGGAGTTAGAAAGTTTTCAGTCCTGTTTAGAGGTTAGACCTTCAAATCTTTAGGTCTGCCAAAGTGTTTACAGTAAATCATGGGCCACAGTCAGGCGGGTCTGGGTTCAAATTCTGATTGTACCACATCTGCGATCCTGGGCAAATTACTTAAACTTTCTGAGCCTTGGTTTTCTTAGCTGTACAATGGGGATAATACCACCAGTCTCTCAGGTTGCTATGTGATAGCACCAGATATTATGAGCGTAAACACTCATTACAATGGTAAGACCGTCGTCCAAGCTCAGTGATTAGCTCCCCTCTCCATTCTCTCATGGCCAGTCTCCAATAAAATGAACTTATATCCTAGAAGTGAATCAAACTCATTTCATGCTTCACTACTTCCTGATATACTTGTTTTTCCTCCTTCAACCCTCTGGTACCCCCCCCCCAAAAAAAAACAACACTCAAAACTGTCTTCTATCTGCCCTAGTTCTAAGGTGTCTAGAAGAAGCACACCCCTTTCTAATCAACATAACCCTAGAGTGCAAACAACAGATAAGGCAACATTACAAAGGTATAATTTGTTTGTAACAAAGAAATCTTGTGGAATCTTCCCTCCACAGAATGAGGGTGGATTTGCCAGACTTTGGTCCCCTTTTCCACATAGGAATGGTGAGAGCAGGGAAGTTGGGGTCCCACCTGCCTTACCCCACTTCCCTTATGCTGTAACAAGTATTCAGGTAAGAGTGAATTGAACGCAGATTAACATTTGAGACGTCCAGCATTTTTCTTGGAGACATCTAAATGCCCAAAAGAAAACTATTTCTAATTTGATACCCCACCTTTTGCTTGTAGCTGTAATATACTACTTCATCAAGGAAGCTTATAAAACTCAGGACATGCTGCCAGCCCCCAAATGCCCTGAAGTGCAGTGGTGGGGGCACACTGGGCTCATCAGAAAAAGAATTCCAATTTTCAAATTCCCAAATTCCTCCATTTGTGAGGTTTTAGAAAGCTGGGCAGATCAGGAGGTCTGATGTGGTCAGCAGCAGACCAAATTGTCCATACCCCTTTTGTGAGACATAATGAATGTTGTGCATCTTTAGTCCCCACTCACGTTTTTCATTTCCAAGAAAATGATCTCAAAGAACCAGGGGCCACCACGAAACATTTCAGAGAAGATGGTTGTTTTTTTTTTTGTTTTTGGGCTTTTTTGTTTGTTTGATTGATTGATTTTAATTCTTTGAAAAATGGTGTTTTATATCTCTTTGGTCACAGAAGATGAACAAGGAAGTTTTTTAAATTTTTTTTTTCCATGAAAGAAAAAAAACCTAGAACCAACACACACGTGGCACAATGACTTCTAAAATGTATTATAAGAAAGTGCACGCTTTTGGGGAAATGAATCAGAATTTCAGATATTTCCAATAGGATCATAATGCTGACGAATTACTTTCAATATTTTTTTAGACTAACTTAGTTTGTACTAATAGGAATAAGGTTCGTTTAATTATGCTCTGGGGTCAGCTTAGTAGTAAAAATTAAACTTTAATGTGTCACAACTTTGATGTGTGGCACTGCTTTTTTTAAATTGCATTTTGGATGAGAAGAGTTCCTCTTTCTGTTTCACAATTTGACTTAATGTTCAAGAAGTGGTTTTCTTTACTCCTTTCAGGAAAGGGAGCTGGGGTCTGTGGGAGACAGATCTGGGCCCCCTGTTCCCAGACCCCGCCACACCCTCCCGGGACAGGCTGGAGCTGGAGCACTCCAGCCCGTTTAGGGCGGCTCCATCTGTAAAACGGGAACGGTGATCTGGGTTTCCAACTACCTTAAAATTGCTGGCGCCCTGAACTTTGGCAAGAACTTTCAAATCGGCAAGCTCATTTACTCTTCCAACGACCCTGTGAAGTGGACATTGTCCACATTTAAAGAGTTAATAGAATAAGGGGCTTCCTATCGTATACACAGGTGGAGGCCGAACTGGTGCTAGAAACTTCTTTTTCTGGGGCTGACAGAAGAGCACGCTTTCAGCAGTATTCACGAAAGCCACCTCTATCTGGGACTTTCTTCCCAAATCCTTTTGTTGGTGTCATCACTCCAGGAGTAAGTCGTTTTAAAATTTTTATTGTGGTAACATACATATAACAAAAAAATTCCCATTTTAATCATGTATAAGTGTACAATTCAGTGGTATTCATTCCATTTACGATGTTGGGCCACTATCATCACTTTTCATTACCAAAACTTTACATCATCCCCAAACAGAAACCCTGCACCCCTTAAACAGTAACTCCTCATTCCCCCTTCCCCTGGCCCCTGGTAACCTCTAATCTACTTTCTGTCTCTGTGCATTGCTTGCTCTAGATATTTCATATAAGTGGGCTCATGCAATACGTGTCCTTTTGCGTCTGGCTTATTTAACTCGGCATGTTTTCAAGGTTCATCCATGTTGTAGCATGTATCAGAACTTCATTCCTTTTTATAGCTGAATAACAGGAGTAAGCAGTTTTTTGAGCTTCACCTTAAATAACATTTGGCCAACGTATGTTTCCAAAAACATCTAATTTTATTTATTTGTAAAATTTCTTTGCTGGTTATTTAACAAATAACTTTGTTACTGTTAACAAATAACTGGAAAGATAAGCCAGTTGGAGGCTTTAAGGAAATATATATACAGCAGAAATAATACTGTAAAAATGATTTTCTTGGAATTTGCCATTCATTTTCCACATGCAAGGAGGAGAAAAACAACAGCCAATAGCAGACATTGCTGCTCAGTTGCCTCTGGTTGTCAGAGAAGCAGAGAGGGAAGGTGGTTTTCTAAAAGGCAGGCTGGGAAATGCTCTCTGTGGAAGGGCTCATTGATTTAGTCAGGCAATAACTAATTCCAAATTGAATGGAGATAATACCACAGGACATACCAAGTCATGGCATGCCTGCCTCAACGCACATTTAAGTTCTGGAGTATCCGATCCCGAAAATTATAACGGAGGTATAGTTCAAATGAAAGAAACTGAATTTAAAGTTCCATTACTGGATAAGTATTTCAAAAATAAAACTTTCCATTTCAAAATTTGCCATCATCACCACTGACAAAATCCTATTTTCTGGTCACAGCTCCCCTTTTAAATCATGTGATGATTATAACTGTGTGGGCTATAACTATATAGCCCACACACTGGGAAAACCTGACACCCAGGATCCAGTCTACATGACAAATGATGAGTGGGTGTGTCTGTTATTATTTTCCCTCCTGGCTCTTTGTTTTCCTTCTCCTCAATTAAAGATAGTTCACATTTATTGAACAATTTATAGTTTCCTTTTTAATAGTTTTCCTTATTCTAAATCAGTGTATCTTGAAAAGACCATGACATCATTTTCCAAAAATGTTTCCTAAAACTCCTCTTGAAAGAGCTTCGTAATCTAGAAAGAATAATCTCATAAGCAACACACTGAAGCAAGCATGAAATTCCAATATCAATTCTTTAAAACAAAGAGAAAAGTCACACTGGACATCATGGTATTTCATGATGCTGACAGCAGCATTAACCACAGTGAGCTAGTCAAAATAATCCAGAATATTGGGGAAATTCTCATAAAAAAACTGGCATCACAGTAAGGGACGTCATATTGTGTATTATAATTATATCCACGTATATACTTAAAACAGCCATCAATCTGCATGCATCTTGCTAGTTTCAAGTTATTTCCTAGTTTATCTCAACAAATGACTAACAACTAGAAAAAAGGCAGAAAAATCTCTCTATCGGAAATGATCACATCTAAAATTGTCCTTTTCCTCCACTTTCCCAAGGGAATTCTTCCCTGCATAGGTCCCATTTGTTTTAATTGGTGGCTTGGGGTCCCTCTGAAAATCTCCTTTGTTCTTTTTCTGCTTAGGCTGCTCAAAAATAGTAACCTCTTCAGCAAAAGAGCAAAGTCAAAAGTATCCTGGTGATAATTTCGATGTTACCATTTTAAGGCTGTAAATAGGATTACATTTCAATAGAAGGAGTACTAGCAAATGAAACACAGTGTAAATATGTATTTGTAGGTTCCAGATTGTCTTCTAGATTATCTATTGACACTGAATTAGTATTCTTGGTAAGATATTGAACATTCTCGGTAATTGCAAATAAAACAAAAAATTATATAAAACATATCCATGATAATCTCTGAAAATTATCAGCTCTTTTTCCACTCCATTTTCCCATTTAATCATTGCTAAATCACCACAATGTAGTTTTCCAATGTCTCATTCTATGGCAATATTCCATATGGTTGGCAATCTCTCCCTCATAAGATGAAACTTTCAATTAATTTGGCTGCAAGTTTTGTCTCTATTAAGCTATTTCCAGAACCAATCCCTTAACCCCCCTAACATTATAATTAAAGCAAACTATACTTTAAAGGCATTTGAGGGTGAGGTACCACAGTAAAGCATCTGTGATTAGACCCAGACTGACAGAGGGAAGGGGGGGGGGTGGATCTGCGGGAAAAATCCACCAAAATAACAACAGGAGTTAGGACTTGCCTCCCAAGATTTTCCAGTCAGCCACTAATAGAGTTAATCCAAAGTACATTTTCCAGAGGAGAATCAATTTCAATGTTGCCAATTAAACCCAACCTGTCCACCTAGTCCCAACAGCAGCACCTCAAAATGGTTGTGTTCCATTTTGATCCGGGCTCCTATAAAATTGAGGACTCAGAAAGGTAAAACCTCTCAGCAGCATCTATTTTTAGCTGATTTCTTCCTCTTACAAACAAAAATAAGAGCCCACCTCCAGGACGGCTTCTGTCCTGAGCCCAGCACCTGCCCCTCCTTCCCAGGGCTCCTGGAAAGGGAGTGAGAGATGGATAGCTCACCACTCTGCAGGCTGCTGGGCGCACAGCCCCAACTGAACCCTTGTGCTGTTTATTCATGCACAAATCCACCATCCTTCCATTTCATAAAGGGAGGCAGGGGAGAGAGAGAGGAAGACAGATGTTCAAGCCACGATGGAATTTTACTAAAAGCCATAGACCCTGTTTGCTCACACCCACGTTAGAAGTATTGTTAACACTCATTCCAGGAAGGGAGAAAAGGCAGAAAATCATAACAAAAGTAAATCTCACGACCCAGCCATCTCCATAGCAGCCTATGCAGTAATGTATCAGATGCTGCCAAAGCAAACTGCTGCTTCAACCCTGGATTTCCCAAAGTAGGTAATATTATCCCTTTGTCCTCTTATAAGCTAAACTGGTTCCAAGTCTTTGTATGTTCCAAAGGTCCCAGCTCTAATCCTGATAATTTTCCGTCCTTGAAAGAAATGATTTAAGGTCCCTCCATCCAACTCCATCTACCTTCCCCCATCCACAAGCCTTCAATTTGGAGGAGGAAATAAGTTTCCCAGCCAGAGAAATCCACCAAAATCCACCGTTCCCGATCAAAACAAGAGGCTCAAAGGAGACTTTGTTAAATCATAATATAAAGAAAGGTCAGTCACTGTTAATTAATTTTCCATCCCTGCGCGACCATTTCCAAGTACGACCCTCCCTCCCCTTGTCTCCTCCCCAGCACTGCTGTCCCCCAGGGTTGTCTGCTAAAGCCGGCGCTAAGTAATCACTAATTGACTGTAGCACAGTGAAAGGGTGCTAAAATCCGAGGCAAATGGGAAGTTAGGACAATGGAAATATTTAGGACTTGAAGCTGTCTACACCTGGTCAGTGGGGTCATCAGGTCACTGTTCAAATTGGAGATCCCCTGTGGGCCGTATTTTGTCTGCTCAATGGAGAGAAATTGCTTTGCCAGTTTTGCCTCTCCTCCCAACCCCACCTCTCACCTCCAGGAGGATTTATTTTTTAAAAAAACGACCCTGGTATTTGCAGTCGTGCAGGAGGTCTCCACGACATCTTGAGGATTCAGTTTGCTCTAATCCCTGAAGCAATCTGCCTACATTCTTGCCTTAATCCCGCTTTGTTTTTGGCGTGTCAAGAGGGAAGTACATCTAGCTTCGGCCGTCCTTCCTTTAAGGTCCTGCCGCTCCCGATTATATCCTGCCGGGCTTTGCTAAGCAATTCCTCTCCTTCCTGATTAGCTTCATCCTTCAGACCCCTTTATACATTCGCCCTGCCGATTTTAAAAAGTAAAAAAAAAAAGCCCCCTGAGTGCCACCGCTGGGCGAATCCCGCCCTTGGTCAGCTGCGGCTTCCTCCGTGCGGTGTGTGCAATACCCTGGCACGCGCCATCTCGCCTTCCCGGGCGCACAGAGTCACCAACTCTCCCCTGGTCCAATTTAGTTTACATCATCGGCTGCTCAGGCAGAGAGACCTTTTCTCTCTTGAGCCTGCCAAGATTCGAGCGCTCGCGAAGGTCCGCTAAGCACGCGGAGGGGAGCCAGAAGCAGCGGCTGTGACGCGCGCAGGGCGCACAGGCCGCGCGGAGCCGCGGTTGCCTGCAGGCTCTGAGCAGAAGGAGCCGCTCCCTGAACGGGAGCATCGCTTTCCTAGGGTTAAAAAGTCTTGGAAAAGCTCTGGCCGCCGGCGTGCGGCTTGGCGTTTTCTTTCCGACGGCTTGGCGGGAAATGAGCACGCAGAGGGAGAGGGGATTCAGCCGGGTCTCCCTCTCCCCACCCGCGGCTCTATCCGCAGCCCACATTCCCGTCCCGTGCGCCTCTCCTCGCGGAAAAAAGTCCCCGCCGCCGCTCCAAGAAGCACGAAACGGGTTCCTCGCTTGGCCTATCCAAACCCAGGCTGGCCTCTGGACCGCGCGGGAGGATAAGCCCCTTAAAGCAACCGGCGCCGAGGGCAGGGAGGATGGAGGAAAAGCGCCGAAGCGCAGGAATGCCGAATGAGGCGCGCTGGGGACACTACGGCCGGCCCTCCCTGGCTGCG
>PVKH010047649.1:0-10277 GCA_004027955.1 Chaetophractus vellerosus | reverse complement strand
CGAGGCACGGTATAGCATTGCCATGCACTTCCACCAGGTTCTCTCTGAACACTCACCCTTGGAACCCACCCACCATGCTGGGAAGAAGCTTAAGCGGCCCACGTGAAGGGAAACAGACTCCCAAACCACAGCCCCAGCTGAACTCCAGCCAGCACCCTACACCAGCCTGCCGGTTGAGTGCGCCATCTTGGAAGTGGCTCCTGCAGCACCCAGCAGAGCTGCCCCGGAGCCACCCCAGCCAATGCTACGTAGGGCAGAGATGGGTCTTCTCATGAGTCCTGCCCAGCTTGAAGATGTGTGAGACAACCAAATGAGTGCTGTTATTTAAGGCACTAACATTTAGGGTCTTTTGTTACGCAGCGATAGGTAATGTATATGAAGCGCATCTGGGAGAAAAGTTACAAGCTGATGACGGGATTCAAGAGCTGTCATAATCAATATAAGGCACTGCCAGCCCCAGCACTTGTCATGTGGTGGTATTCTCCACTGAGTAAGTCCCTCCCACCATTCTGGGATGTCTGGGGCACTGAAGGATAAGACTAAGAACTGCCTTTCCATAGTTTGACATGGAAGATATAAAAAGCCTCTGGTCACAGCACAAACATTTTTGCAATGGTTTAAAAAGTACTTTTGTTATAATATTCTTTGGAATAGCACAATTCACTGAGTATTCAAGTAACTCCTCTGCAAATGTCAGGATTCTCCTCTATCATTTGGGTCTATAAACCTCTTTCTGTAAGTTTGCAGGATGCACCACGCAGTAGAGAGCATTTAATGGGCACTTATGAAGCATTCACAACAACTTGTGTATGAATTTGCTCCATTTTGTAGATGAAGAAACTGAGGGTCTCAGAGGTAAAGGGACTTGTCCATAGACCTGCCACCGGAAGAACCTGCACAGGAAGCTACGTCTGTCTGTCTTGGAGTCGAAGACTTTTTATGATGCCAAAGGGTAGTTTGGATTTTCAAGTTGGGTTTTACTTCTTTTTACTTAACTAAGTGATTAGAATAATAGCCTGTGGCTTTAAGTCTCCCCCTCCCCTCTCCTTTTAACTTTAAGATATTATAGATAGACATTTCGTTTTGTCCAAATACAACATCTCACTCTTTCCGGGTTTATCGCCTCTAAGGAACCAGAGTTTCTCCTTGTTTTCTCATTTGATGTGAACAATTGGGGTTTGCTTAGCAAGAAAACAGGGGCTACAGGGAGGGATTTGCTGTGCCCCTTGGCTGTTTAACCACCTCTCCTCAGCTCTAGGACAGTGTGAACTTCTCTCTGAAACCTTCTCCAAGCTGGGCTAGGAGATGCTTCTTTTTTTCCCCAGGGAAACTCACTCTTGCTTCAACTGGGCCCTCATCACTTGCATCACCAACCAGGCCTCAAAACGGTGTCTTAATAACCTTTGAATTCCAGGAAGTCACACACGGTAAGTCCTCTATAAATGTCTGTAACTGGCTGAATAAATAAATAAATGAATGACGCCACCTGGGTTAGCAGAAAGTCTTGCCCCTTTATGAAAGTTGCTACCAGAGCTTGGTAATAGGGAAACATTTAATCAAAAATTATATTCAATTCAGAGCAGAGATTAATAAAATCCCTTTAAAGACTCCCAGGCCAGTAAGTTCTGACTGTAACCAGACCACATGGGTTGCCTTGGCTCACGTCGCCGTCAGAAGGGCCATGGACATTGATGGTGGGCTGGCTATATGCTTGGGCTTGTAAATCCCCCTTCCCCAAGAACCCCAGTGGGCAGGTGCCATGACCATTCCCCTTCACAGCGAAGGAACTGGTGCACTGGGAGGTTGGCTAATGATCCACTGTCCCACCAGACTTCTTAGAACTTGAATCCAAGCAGCCAGCTGCAAACCGCCAGCCGTCTTGGTGGTGGCCACCTAGAAGGAGACCCTCAACCTGGGAAGACTAGATCAGAAAATGTCCCAGGGGCCAAGGCGCTCTAGAGCAGCGCCTCTTAACCCGATGTGCTCATGGGATGCTGGCGGGTAGCTCCGGGTGGGCCTGTGAATCTTCATGGCTAACAAGTAACAAGAGTTACCTGTTGCTGGTCCGTGGACCACACTTTGAGAAGCAAGTGCAGGGCGCGGACTGTGCCGCCTCCTGGTTAGCAGATGTAAAGCCAGACAGAGGATATGGAAATATAAGGTGAGTTGGGCAATCTTCTGATTTAATCTTATTTTTCTGCATATTTTCTACAGGCTGAGCAGGAGAGCATTGTCAGAGAAAGCGTGGGTCTTCTACCTGCTAGCCCCCCGAAGCCTGTTTTGCACTGCAAATGATGCAACTGAAGTTTGATACATGACTCTTGGAAATGGAGCAAGCAGTACGGCTCTGCTCCTGAAGTCAGATGAACGCAGCCTGTCCGCCCTGCGGTCCTGGACTCATGGATGGGGGCCCTCAGAAGACAGGTGGGACCTCACCGCCGTCCATGCACCTGTCCCATCTAGGGCATTAGCCGGAAGGGGCCACCTTTGGAGCCAGGCACTTTGGGGTTAACAACCCAGCTCTGAGCCCCGCACTAGCTATGAGACCACAGGGAGGGACCCTTGTTGTGAACTTGATCTCCCCATTTGTACAACAGCTCAGCAAGACACACTTCAAGGTCCTTGAGAGGAAGGGAGTGCAGCAACACTGGTTATCAGAAAGATACAAAATACAAGGAGGGAATTGGAAGACGTTGCTTGGAAATCCATTGCATACAAATCTCATTTAAATGAGCTCCCCCAAACGAGAACTCTTTAGTTCTCTAGATGCAGCCGGCTGTGTGAGTCCAGGGGAAGGACTTGTGAATGAAGACAGGCTGTGTAGGCAGGCAGCGCTCTCTGCGTAGCGCAAAACACAGCTCCGTTTCGCTCTTGAATACACAGCAATGTCAGACACCACAGGTCCCCGCACGTTTTATGGACTCCTTTGCTCTTGAAATGGACGTTATAAAGACAATGCTCTGGTACCCAAATGTCACCATCCCTGCAGCTACAATTCCCAGCACCTTGGCAGGACATCTGCAAAGCCTGGGATCAGTTGCTGTGTTCCCTGGGCTTCCTGGGGCCAGCTTCCTGCAGGATGCTCGGGCTTCCTTGAACGTGTCCTGGGACAACCCTGCCAGCCCCCCACCGCTGTGGCGGCCCCTCCCCTGAGCCCCTACCTTCCGACGGGCTCTTTGTCCTGACCCAGGTTCTGCAGACTCTGCCTCCCTCCAAGAATTCGTGGTTTGGTCTCCCCCCACCATGGCCTCTGGTTTCCAACCCCCACCCCCATGCCACCCCCACCCTGAGCCGGGTTGAGTCATGATTTTGATTTTTATGGAGTGTGGTTACTCTCAATAAGCTTTTCAACATGCCTCTGCCATTCGAAAGCACTTTTGTTCGGGATAGGCAGACTGGTTTATGGAGGCTTGTTTGTGGTCAAAACTGTGTTTTAAAAAATAGATATATTTGATTATAAGGGCAATTTCACAAGGAAGCTTAAAGCTAGGCAGAGATTCTGTTTCTCCTGCTGCATTAAAAATGAAATTGCAGTGATGCAGCTGTTGCCTAGGCCAGGTGAGTGTGGAGGGTCTCTGGTGGGACAGAGGTGGGGGCCCGTGGCTGCAGAGTAGTGTCCAGTGGGGGGCGGTGGGGCATGTGCCAGCTGGCCGTCCAGGCCGTGGACGTCTCAGCTAGCTTTTCCATGTCTCCTCGTTTCTTCTCCATGCGCACTCTGTATGTGCTGTCAAAGTTGCCCAGTCCTCTAGTTGGAAGAAGGTGGTCATTGGAGTCCAGCCCCCCTGATTCATTTCCCTGCACCCCACAGGACCAGCTGCAGCTCTGGCCCAGACAGGTGCCTCCTACAAAGGCTCTGTGTCCACCTGGACTCAGCCAAATGCAAGTCCAACCCCAGGACCAACAGTCCTGACAGTGGAGAAGTGCTTACCTCCTGGACCAAGGTTTCTTCTTTGAAGAATGGGATAGTACAACCTGCTTCAGAGAGTTCTGGAGGCTTCAACAAGATGGGCCTACTGCCCCTCTGGCTGTGTTTGAGGGTCTGGCTGGGGTGGAATCAGTGGGGTGACTGCTGGTCCTCCCTGCGCTGGTTCCCAGGGGAGCCCTCCGTCCTCCAGGGCCCTTTCTGGCCCTGGGCTGATTTGGGGCTGGAAGCCACAGGCCCCCACAGTCATCATTGGACCAGCTATTCTTTCCAAGGGCAGGCCATAAAATGCTGCTCCACTTCTTCCCTTCCAGCAGATTCCAGGGATTGTTGTCTAGGTGGGAAACATGGCGGCCAGTATAAATTAATCTACAAGCTTGTTCTGCTTAATACGAAACTAAGGAGCTGGAGTACAGCTGGCTCTGGGCCCATGGCCATTTTTAGATTGTTTTGCAAAATGTATTGGGTTCAGCAAAAAATCTCCTTTCCCTACAGACTCCCCCACTAGTTTTTAAACCCCTTTGTATGTCAAGGGAAATGCAAGCCTTATGTCTCAGATCCATTTACCCTGAAGTCACTAACGCTGTTCTGTAAGAGTGGTTGACTGTTCCCAGGGCTCCCTTCTCAAGACAGGAAGTTGCATGGAACTTAGAGTGAGCAAGCTCTGATTTCCCAAGAGCTGGGAAAGAATCAAAGCCCCAGATCTGGTTGGGTTTCAATAGCTACAAAGCTTGGCCAAGGAGTGGCTTCTTTGGCTAACACTCGTAGTTTGGTTCTTTTAGATTCCATTTGTCTTTTAGAAGAAACAATTCAGCAAGAGCCATGGCTTTGTTTTTCTACAGAGCTATTTTCAAACCCAAATCACCAATACAATTCAACTGATGTTCACAGACATTTTTGCAATGAAATTTGCAACAAAGCAGTGCCCCTTGACTTCAGGTTTCTGTATGGATTTAGCACTGCATTAGAAGTCAAGGCAGCCATGGGCAATAGCTTCACACTGGCTCTGGTTTAATTACTATATGTGAGTTTGCCATTTCCTTCTGGTCTTCCTGGGAGCATGCGGCCAGCTGGTCTGCAGGTTCCCCAAGGGCAGGGGCTTTGGCTGTGCTCCTTGATATACCCTGATATGGCCTAAGCCCAGTGCACCTTCACTTTCATTTACTTGTGGAAAATAGGTGCCAAGTAAGTAGCCTTCTTACTTATCAGCTCTTGCTTTCTAGTGTGGTCCCAGCCTTTTCTGGCTGAGCCTTCAGACCCCCATTGTTTTGGTCAGCCACAGGGGTGCCTTTTGAAATATACCAAAGACTGGTCAGTCTTTATAAAGGGTATTTATTTGGGGTAGAAGTTTACAGTTACCAGGCCACAAAGCATAAAGTTCTTCCCTCACCAAAGTCCACGTGTTGGAGCAAGATGGCTGCCGACATCTGCCAGGGCTCAGGCCTTTGGGTTCCTCTGTTCCCGGGGCTGCGTTTCTCTCCGGGCTTAGCTTCTGCTTCCATCACAAGTTCAGCTGTAGACCATGAGGCTCTCTGCGTTGAGTCTCTCCACAAGGCCAGCTGTAGACTATCCGGCGATCGGCTCACTCCAACATCAGAACTGCATCTCAAATCTGCTTCTCTAAATCTCCGCAACTCAGATCTGCTGCCTAGCCTTTATATTGAGACCACGCCCACCGAGGGGCAGGGCCCAACACCCTCCTGACGTGGCCCAGTTAACGCCCTTATCATAACTTAATCACGCCCAGATGAACAGATTAGTTTACAAGAATAATCCTATTTATATTTTTGGAATTCATAATTAAATAAAACTCTGAAACCATTACACCCAGAAACCATGTCTCCATTTGTAAACCAGCTACGGGAATGGTGGTGGGAGCCACTGTGTTTGGAATTCTCAGGGACTTGTCAAACAGCTACTCCCAGGCTCCACTTGAAGCTTAGGTGGAGAAAATTCCATTATTGGCTGGGCACAGAGGGTTGGCTAAGATCAAAGTGTCCTAGATTTGTAATTTGAGCCCAGTTGGGGGGGAGGGCAATGACAGAACGGGGTGGGGTGGGGGTGGACAAATGTGGCCCCACAGGCCAACCAGCATGTCCAGGTAGCCAAGGACACTGGCATAGGTGGCCTGGGACAGACAACAGGGCAGTCCCAGCACCCAAAGACCTCTAACTCATGCTGATGGTCCCCCACAAGTGTGGGGCAGACAATATGCAGATTTTTCGAAAGGCTGGCAGGTGACAGGATGGCCTAGACCCCCAGCAGGGGTCAGTCTCGTCTCCAGCCCGGGGAACTCCTCTCTTGAGCAAAAGAAAGTTCTAGCTCAAGAGGACTGGGGTCCTGCTGAGGATGTGTGCTTAGGACAAGGTGGAAATGCAATTACCAGAAGCAGAACTCAGGCCCGACTTTGACTGGCACCAGAGGGGGGACCCTAAACTCAGTCCTGAGTGATGAGTCGATGCTGTTGAAACTCGTCTCCCTCAGACCAGGACGCAGTGTGGAGGGAGAGAGGCAGGCAGGCACCAGCTTCCCTTCTCTTTGGGGTTGAGGCTGCGATGTGCAAGCTCACCTGTTTGGAAATACAGTGTCTCTTTCCTGGCAGAAAGAGGGGACCAGAGCTCACGGGGAGAAGTCAGGTCCTCCCAGGAGGGAGAGTACTGTCAAGCAGTTGCATGGATTGCCTTTAAAATTTTTTTTTCTTTTTTCTTTTTGTTTTTCTTTAGTTATTCTTTTTTTGAAATTTAATTAAATTTTTAAATTTTTAAATTTTCTGTTCTTTTTGTTTTAGTTTTGGGATTGCCTTTCGGTCTTTCGGTAACAGCTACGGTTAGGTCTAATCATGGGCTGTACTTGCCAAGACACCCCCTCTGCCCCAACCTGCACCACCGTCGCCCCGTGTTTCCTGACGCATCCCACCTTCTCTCTCTCGGCCTTCGTCAATTTAGTCCTCCCGGGAGCCCTGTCAGCGGGAGGCCCTGTCCCTCATCTGTGTCTTGGGAAACAGAAAATCTAGGCTCTTGGGTGACTTGCACAGGGTTGAGCAGCGAAGGGCTGAGTATTCTTTCGTTACAGCATAGAAACCCCCCTAAACTTGGGAATTGGAAACACGTGTGCAAAAATATCCCATTGTTCGAGGAGTGATTGAAACCCCGAGAAATCCAGAAGTCTACTTGCCCTTGAATCAAGGCCAATGCTTTAGCCGGGGCCAGGAAGGCACACAGTAGGTCCTCCATGAATATTAGCTGAGTGGATGGATGGATGGGAGAGTGAGCAATGGACCTAAGGCTAAGTGCTTGTGTCCTTGTTTATCTCCATTGATTCAAAACAATCCCACTTGCTTGCCTGCTTAAAGCCCACATAGGTTGTGTCCCCTCCGGTCTTTTTATTTAATGGGTACAGAGCTGTATTTTGGAGTTATAGAAAAGTTCTGGGGCTAAACAAAGGTGGTGGCTGCACACAGCCTGAATGTCCTCAATGCCACTTCCTTCTGGTCTTCCTGGGAGCATGCGGCCAACTGGTCTGTAAGTTCCCCAAGGTCCAGGGCTTTGGGCTGCGCTCCTTGATTTACCTTGCTATGTCACGAGCCCAGTGCACGCCACTTTCATTTCCTTGTAGAAGAAAGGTCCCAAGTAAGGAGCCGTCTTACTCATCAGTTCTTGCTGATTGGAAACAAAGGTTAATGTTGGGGAGCAGATGTAGCTTAGTGGTTGAGCTCCTGCCTCCCATGTACAAGGGTTCAATCCCTGGTACCTCCTTAAAAAATGGTTAATGTTATATGAACCACACCTCCATAATTTATATATCAATGCCACAAATTGCTCCATTAACACAAGATGGTAATTTTTTTTAAAGATTTATTTATTTATTTTATTACATACCTCCCCTTCCCCCTGCAACGTGCTGAGACTGGTCACTGCGCAGGCGCAGATTTCCCCACTTGTGGGCGGCTTCTGCTTCCATTCACGGCCAGCTTTCAGTTCACGGGTGGCTGGCTGCGCTCCGTTCGCGGGAGACCTGCCCTGCCCGTGGCAGCTTTTGCCTGTCCGTGGCAGCTTCTTGCCCTGTCCACGGCGGCTCTGGCCCGCCCATGGCGGCTTGCCCTTCTCAAGGCGGTCTGCCCGCTAGGAGAGGTCCCCGGGAACCGAACCCGGGGCCTCCCATGTGGTATGCCGGCGCCCTATCCACTGGGCTATCCAGCCGGCCCCCAAGATGGTACTTTCTGATGCTTAAACTCCATAGAGTCCACTGTTCAGCCTCAAGCATCACGGCGGGCCCAGGTACCTCTGCCGTGCTGTCTGCAGAGGTGTCAGGGCTGCTGTGGCTCTGGCCGTGGCAAATTGGCCTCGGCTCCCAGTGGTGGGTGCCCTGGCTGTCGCGGCTGGGGGCCTGCACCCGCCCTCAGGGACGCCCTTCCTCAGGGGAGCTCCGTGCAATAGAGCACACACACAAACGGTGAAAGCCCCTAAGTGCCTGGCCCTGGGACCCCGGAGGGGTGAGGTTTCCAGGCAACCAATGCATCTTTCGAGCTTGCAAAAAACCTCTGTTATACCCGCTGCATTCTGTGCCCCAAATAATAAAATTAGAAATAAACAGCAAAAAGCGGGATCTAACAGTACCTCACCACCCGGAATCTAAAAATAGTCTCTTAACTATCAACCAGGAAAGGAAGAAATTCAACACAAGCAAGAGAGCATTTAAGAAAGCAATTAAAATGTAGGCACTCTAGCAGAGTGTGTGGATTCAGGCCAAACCGTTCCCGGAGGGAAAGTCATTTCTTTAAAAGGCAGTTTTAATAAAAATGCTAAGGAAGTTGTGATGACCTAAAACGTGAACAAAGAAACAAAGACACGGGTTCACAGAACAAGGGGGGAAGAAGGCAACACAAACACGGAGAGAAATAAACTAGAGAGGAAGACTCAGCAAATGAACCCATGTGGGGCAATTCTTTGGGAAAAACATGTTTACCGACTTGATTAGCCAGAGGAAATACTTTTTAATAGAAAGGAGAGAGAGAACAGAAACTGACAACCTTAGAAATGAAAAAGGGCAGATGAAACATTCGGGAAATTGTAAGGGTCGGAGGCAATGGCTCGCCCCGTTAGAAAGTCAGCCAGAAACATGGTGGGCTTTGGAGTCGAATCTTGCCCACTCCACTTGGTTGAGCAATTTACTTCCCCTACTGTGCTTGTTTCCTGATGTAAAATGGGGAGGATATTGATAATAACAATAACAATAATAATGTGTCCCCTAAGCGTTTTGCAGAGATTGAGGGAGTCGGTCCTCATCACTTACGGGAACACTGCAGGGGAGGAGCCAGAGAGAAGGGCCAGCATCAGGCTCCAGCCCAGGCTCATCCCCAGAGCTCAGGGCAACCAAGGAAGCCCGGGCTATTCTTAGCCCCACCCTGCAGATAAAGAAACTGGGGCAAAGAAAGGTCAGGGAAAGTGTCCAAGGTTGTTCGGCTTCCTTAGAAACAGAGAGATTGTCCAAGCAGGTGGAAGGCCATAAAACTGTCACTTGCTTGAAGGGGCTTTTCCTGGCAAAGACGAGACTAGGGGTGGGGGCAGCAAGGAGAGGCACGCTCATGGGAGCCGGGAAAGAGCCAGCACCAGTGGGCAGAGCTAAGGGAGGCACGTTTGGGTCCATAGGAGCAGAAAGGAGTGGATGCTTGAGCTTCAACCGTTTCTGTTTTCTCCAGTGATTTCTCCTTTCCTCCTGGCTTCCAAGTCTGGGAGTGATGGTGGGGAAACGAACTTTCCTGACTTTTGTGTTTCTTTAGAGAGACAAGGCCCTGTGCCTGTGAGAGAAAAAAGTGTCACAATTAAGGAGGAGAGGGCCATCCTCTAGAGACTAGAGCGTGCTGAGGTGGTGAGGCGGGTGTGGAGGAGGGCAGCAGGTGGAGAGCAGAGGCCTGGGCACCTGAAGAGGATGGAGATGCTCCCCGCTTGGACAGGGCCCTGTGGAGGCCCAAGAGTAGCCGGCTGTGTGGAGGTGCCACTGAGAGCCTCTCCAAGCTTCTTGTGCTCCCGTGTGCCCCTCTAAGACACAGGCAGGCTCCTGGGACACCAGAGGGATGGCACAGGTGGGCTGGAATGCACTCATGTCCTTCAAGAGCCACAGCAACAGGGATGGGGGCCACAGTGGAGAGCCCAATCAGGGACTCATGAGACTGTGTTCATTGGGACAGATTCCAAAATCGACAGGTGACTCATGGGCCAGGTGCTTTGCCTCTACCTAAGACCCCTTAGGACATACTCACTACCTTGGGGAAGAATGACAGCATCCCAGTGGACTGGATTTACTTTTTTCATAGCCTTAATGGCATAAGACTTTTGAATAGCAATTAAGCAGAATT
>PVKH010047648.1:0-10580 GCA_004027955.1 Chaetophractus vellerosus | reverse complement strand
TCCAATCACGGCCGGCTTTCAGTTCGCGGGTGGCTGGCTGCGCTCCATCCGCGGGCGACCTGCCCTGTCCGTGGCGGCTCTTGCCCTGCCCACGGCGGCTCCGGCCCGCCCATGGCGGCTTGCCATTCTCAAGGCGGTCTGCCCGCTAGGAGAGGTCCCCGGGAATCGAACCCAGGGCCTCCCATGTGGTATGCCGGCGCCCTATCCACTGGGCTATCGAGCCGGCCCCCATATGCATTTATTATAAATAGAAATAAAATTTGTTTTTCAAAATAGATAACAGATTCCATTGTTTTACCTTTATAATTATTCTAACTTCATTTTAAAAGTTATTACATATTACAAATGTGAAGGAGGGCAATTTTTAAGTTCTTGAACACTACTGAATCATATCCCTTTTGACCCACAAAATAAGAATATCTGCCTAAGATACAATGCCAGAATAGCAGGAATGTGGGAACAAATTTACAGCACTGTCATTAAAGAATGGAACCCTGGTAGGATTAATTTTTACAACTTTAGTCATACTTATTAGTAAGCCATGCCCTGTATATTAGTTATACCAGAAAAAAAGATTTAAAACCACAATTCAGTAACAAAGAAAAAATTTAATCTCATGATGCCCAAAACCAAATCAGTTTAAATCTCCAAAAATCTCAGGGAAATGCAAACCGAAACCACCATGAGATACCACTTCATACCCATTAGAATGCATATTATCAACAAAAAACAAACAAACAAAAAAAACCAGAAAATAAGTATTGACAAAGATGTGGAGAAACTGGAACCCTGACACACTGCTGATGGGAATGTGAAATGATGCAGCCACTTAGGAAAACAGTTTGGCAGCTCCTCAAGAAGTTAAACATAGTTACCATATGAACCAGCAATTCCACTCCTAGAGAAATAAAAACATATGTCCACACAAAAACATGTACATAGCAGCATTATTAATAACAGCCAAAAAGCAGAAACACAAATGTGTATCAGATGATGGATAAACAAAATGTGGTATATACATACAATGGAATATTACTTAGCAATAAAAAGCAATGAAATACTGAAAACACTTTAAAATGGATGAACCTTGAAAACATTATGCTAAGTTGAAGAAGCCAGTTACAAAGGACCACAAATGGTTTAATTCCATTCATATGAAATGTCAAAATAGACAGATATGAGGATTGTGGGAAGATGGAGACTAACAAGAAGAGCTGAATGCTCTCACAAAAACTATAGAGAAAGAGCCAGAAATTGTCTGAGGGACCTACTTTGAGTGTCAGCAGACCAGGACACTGCTACACAACTCCCAGGAGGGCAAGGGACAGAGGAAGGAAGAAGCCAAAAAGACAAACATGAGTTACCAAGCCCCGGTGGCAGCCAGGAAGGGCTCCCCTCCCCAACTCCCAAGATATTAAGCTGGGGTAAAACCCCTGTCTCACTGCAGCCGACAGAGAGGAAGACACATCTTCCTCTCTGTCAGGTGTTTCAAGGGAAAAGGGAGGGGAGGTTGGGGTGCTTTTCTTCAGTGAATTCAGCCAGCAGAGCCTGCTTTGAATCTCTGGAGATTCAACACAGGATCACAGGAAATGAAACACAGGAGAATGAAACACCTCCAAGGAAAGGTGCGCTGACTAGCACCATCTGCTGGCCAGTCTGTAAATTGCATTGACAAAAACTGTTCGCACTCTCTGTATCTGACCCCTGGAGAAAATCTGTACCCCACTAGTGAGTCCTTGGCCAATTTTGAAAACTTAAGCTGGGCAATTTTAAAGACTGAGAATAAGTTGAACCAAATATCAAAGAAGAGCTGTGAGGGGAAAAATAGGCAAGAGAGAAATTAGCCATTAGAGTACATTCACCAACATATTCAGAAGCCAGCAAAAAAATTACAAGCCATTCTAAGAAACAGGAAGAGATGGCCCAGCCAAAACAAACCAAATATCCTGAAGAGACACAGGATTTAATACAATTAATCAGTGATAATCACACAACTCTCCTAAATCACTTCAAAGAATTTAAAGAAAATATGACTAAAGAAATAAAAGATATTAAGATGACACTGGGAGTGCATAAAGAACAATTTGAAAGCCTGCAAAAAGTAACAGAACTTATGGGAATGAAAGACATGATGGACAATATTAAAAATACATTAGAAGCACATAAGAGCAGATTTGAAATGCTCAAAAACAGAATTAGCGATTTTGAAGACAGAATACCTTAAACTGGAAAAGACAGGAGAACAGAAAGAAGAGAATGGAAAAACTGGAATGGAGTCTCAGGGAATTTGTGCAAAATGCACAAACATTCATATCATTGGTGTCCCAGAAGGAGAAGAGAATGGAAAAGGGGCAGAAAGAATATTTGAGGAAATAATGACCAAGAACTTCCCAACCCTTATGAAGGACATAAATATCAATATCCAAGGACAACACACCCCAAACAGAATAAATCTGAACAGACCTACCCCAAGGCACCTTCTATTCAGAATGATAAATATCAGAGATAAAGAGAGGATTGTGAAAGCAGCAAGAGAAAAGCAAAGCATCACATACACGGGAAAGATTAAGTGCTGACCTCTCATCAGAAACCATGGAGGAGAGAAGAAAGTGGTATGTTGTATTTAAGGTACTGAAAGAGAAAAACTGCCAGCCAAGAATTCTGTATCTGGCAAAAATGAGGCTGAGTGCAAAGTCTTCACAGACAAAAACTGATAGAATATGTTACCAGATTTGCAAGAGATACTAAAGGGGGTGCTGCAGCCTGAAAGGAAAAAACAAGGGTGAGAGATTTGGAGAAGAGTTTAGAAATGAAGACTATTAGGAAGGGTAAACTAAAATATAAGGCAAACAATAGAACAATATGACAACAGAGAGCTGAATAACAAAATGGATGAAGCAATTCAAAGTTATCAAGTTAGCCCTTCACATTTATCCAATGGACCCTGAAATATGGAAAGAAGAACTTTCTTGGGCAAGAACTCTCCAGGAGCAGCAGAAAGTGGCACAGAGTATTAAAAAGAGTGAATCATCAGCAGAAGTAACAGATATCTCACCAAAGTCAATTCCTGCCTAAGACTTTGAAAGTGATGAGATCGTTGCTGTGTGAGAAACAGAAAACAGGTTAAATAAAACAATAGTTAATGTGTCTGCTTCTGGGACTGTAGAGATTGTAACTGAGAAGGAAGATGGTGCTCTAACACCAGATGGCTCTATTTTTATCAAAGCCCAGTGAAGGAAAATACATAGCATGAATTATTTGAATCTGTCTTTTTTGATTAAAGTTTGAGACATAGGGACATTTATTCCGAAGAAACAGGGCAAAACTCCTGTTTGTAAGATAAGTTTATCAGATGAAGCATATAAATCTAAATGGTAGCATTACTGTATAGTGTTTGGACTATGCTTTGACAAGTTATGGTTTATATTTAAGATCAGAATTCTGAGCAAAGTGGTTTTGATGTATAAATTGAATTTAATCCAAATATATGGATGGATACATCTTAAAGACACAACTTGAGGGGCCGGCTCGATAGCCCAGTGGATAGGGTGCCGGCATACCACATGGGAGGCCCTGGGTTCGATTCCCGGGGACCTCTCCTAGCGGGCAGACCGCCTTGAGAATGGCAAGCCGCCATGGGCGGGCCGGAGCCGCCGTGGGCAGGGCAAGAAGCTGCCACAGACAGGGCAAGAGCCGCCACAGGCAGGGCAGGTCGCCCACGGAGGGAGCGCAGCCAGCCACCCGCGAACTGAAGCAAGCACCGGCCGTGAACGGACGCAGAGACTGCCCACAAGCGGGGAAAGCCACGCCTGCGCAGTGACCACTCTCGGCGTGTTGCCGCAGCGGGGGGAAGGGGAGATATGTAATAAAATAAATAATAAAATAAATAAATCTTTAAAAAAAAAAAAGACAACTTGAAAAGCAAATTCTTCAACAGTTAATAACTTGGTCAGTGTTATTAAAATGTTGACTCATTGACTTTTGTTTTATGATAAAGGAAATAAGTGTTTTCTCTCCTAGAAATATATTGCTGTTACTATTCACTCTGTTTTCCTTGCTTCTGTAGAGTAAGCTTGTCACAAGGCTTAAATGTTTTAAATATTTATTTTGATTCAAAGTTGTTTTGTTACCTGTGGAATCTTTGAAATTTCAGCCAAAAATGCATGGAAATGTAAACATTCTTAAGTTTCTCTTAATTCTGATTTGTGCTTAAGTTTTTTACTTTAAAGAAGTTATAACAATGGTAGTTACCTCCTTCAGTATTTGTTAGTTGTATGAAGTACTGATAAATGTCACAATGGCAGCTTTAATTTTTAGATTATTACTGTTGGTAGGTTAGTCCTTACCACAAGTGAATCATTTTTTAAATGTACATTTTTAATGGGTGGATTTTACAGATACATCATAATAAATTGTACTGCTACATTTTTTAAAAAATAGGGAATAATGTGGGAGAAGGAGGGGGTACAGGAGAATCCCTCATACTTTTGATGTAACTTTTCTGTAATCTAAAACCTCTTTAAAAAATAAAGTTTATTATATTTTTAAAAATAGACCTATCTGTAGAGACAGAAAGTAGATTAGTGGTTGCCTACCTAGAGTTGGTAGGGAGGGGTGGAGAACAGATAAGGAGTACAGAGTTTCTTTTAAAGGGCTGATGAAAATGTCCTACAATTGACTGACATATGGCTGCACAATCTTTGAATATACTACAAGACATTGAATTGTACACTTTAAATGGGTAAATTGTTTGGTATTGGAATTGCACATACCATAAAGCTGCTTAAGAAAAAAAGAATATAAACAAGGAGCTTGAATCCTCTCCAGATGATGAAAATGAAGAGAGGGGAAAAAATCTTTTCCTCCGCAAAGTGCTTCAAGGTGCTTCAAGGACGTGGTCCAAAGGCATGGTTGCTGAGTACTGTCTGCAAAATAACCTATCTTTTCATATGTAAATTTTTGCTGTCCTTAACAAAAGGTAAATTAATTTAAAACAAAAAGTCATGTTCATTATATGTAAAAACTTATCTACTTAAATAATGCTTAGCATCAGCAAGGGAGTTAATAAACAGCATTCAGGAACAGAGGTGGTAAAAGGACACATGTGAGACCTTTTCTTTGGGTAACTGCACTACCAATATACTTAAGTGCACAGTATTCTATTCAGTATTTCCATTCTAGTAATCTACCTTTTGTATTTTCTTGCATAAAGGTGTCAAACTACACATACAAAGATGTCTGCTGAATGATCATTTCTAAAAGCAAAAACACAAGAAACAACCTAAAGATCCATCAGTTGATGGATCTAAAAGTTAAGGTACACATGGAATACCACACAATCACTAAAAAAGAAAGGAGATCTGTGTGCAGTTGTAGATCTCTAAGACACAAGTAAAAAGAACAGGGACAAACTAGAAAGCATATCATTCAATTTTATATATATACTGAAGAATTTTCTGGAAAAACTACACACACAAAAATGAAAAGTTACCTTTGGGTAGAATGATATGGGGAGAAAGACATTTTTTAATAATAAGTTTTTCCACTGCTGATTTTCTTTTTAACCAAATGAGTTATTGGGGACGCAATAAAACCATATTGTCTTTCTTTCTGCTTGAAGTTTGGGGCTTTCCTTACAAACAGGCAATCTAGATCACCTGAACTAGGATGTTAGCATAATCTAAAATGACATTATCAACATCCTATACAAGCAAATTCAATATATACGCTTTTGAGCAAATTCAAAGAGCTCATAAATGTAGACCTTAAAAAAAGCCAGATTCTCTTTTATAACACATTACTTTATATCAAATAATTCAAAATAACACTATAATGTAGATTGGATGAAATAAAAATATTTTTAAAATGTCATTTTGCTCCTGGAAAACATCTTTGTTCAACAGTTACAGTACTTCAACATTCTTTTCATTTAATTTTCAGAACAAAAGTTATACATGTACAGAATACCATACAGGTAGCATGTTATTTTTAGGCAGTCCTATATGGAATATGCTGTACATATTAACTTCACAGTCTCCATAGGAACCAATAGACAGAAAGTACTATTGTCCTCATTTTACAAATGTGTTATGATCAGGTATCAAAATACACTGTATATCAGTCAACATATGAAAAATAAAACAACTATAGGCACAAAATCTACTATGTAAAACCTTTTGGGCCAGAACGGTTTCAAAATTCAGACTCTGTTCAGTTTTGGAAGGGTAATAACAGGATTACATAACACACTCTGCAGGGTACAGAGTAGCACACCGTAATCAAACATCTCTATTTCCGCAAAGAAATGTATGAATATTCACACCAAGCGGGATAAATAAAGATATCTATTCAGGTCAAGTTCTGATGCCAGATGAGTAATGGAAGACTTTTCTTTCAGAACTTTATTTTAAAACTATAGACATGTGATTCTGGATCTATACTGGGCAGTTTCTAGATGGAAAATTAATTTTTCCACTGAAAAGTATGTCTTTCTATGGTGAAATCACCTTAAATCTCAAATTTAAACCTTATTTGGAGAAATGGGTATGTGGAGTAAAACCTGACAAAAATCATCTCAGGGTTTCCTGGAATCTCAAAAGCATCATTTTTACCACCTAACTGATTGCTTACTCTCATCAGCCATATATAAACAAAAGCAGTAAAAGCTAAGTACCAGGAGACAGATATGAGATATAATTTATTGCTGCCTAATTAGAAGTGTCTTCCTTTCCTTATTATACCCGAAACCTTTCCACATGACAGATCTTCAAATAGCTGTCTCCATTCACTACCCTCTTCCCTCAGTTTTGTCTTCAAGCTAAAGATCTCCACCCCACTCCTTCAACCATTCTTTGTATGACACTATTCTCTAATTTCGCCATGCTGGTCACTCACTTTAAGATTTGCTCATTTGTCAATGTCCGTCTTAAAATGTTACACCAGAAAGGCTGTGAGTACCTTCCCAAGAGAACATGCCTCTTGCAAACGAACTCCTTCGTCCTCTCCAGAAGAGGGGAAGAAACACAAAAAGAAACAACTGATACAGAGCCCCAATTCCAACTTAATGGTTGTGAAATACCCAGGATGCTATAAAATCACCAAGGCCTTTAGCCACACTGTCCTCTGGTAGCCTACAGGAGGAAATGCAAGGCTTACGGAAGGATGCTCTTTCGGGTGGAAGCAGCACTAAAAGCACCCTGAATCAAGATGAGTGGGATACCATCCCAATAAACACATTTTAAAGACAAAATAAGTAACACCCAGAACCAAATGCTGCAATGTTATCTGACCAGCAAAGTTTGCTTATTTTTATAGAACTGAACATTATCTATATATCTGTTTAAAAAGATTAAACCTAAGCACTAAGTCACAACAATGCAACCGGTAAAAACTTAAATCAACTAATTCACTATTAAGTTAAAATTCATATCCACTTTGTGTCCAATAAGTAAAAAGAAATATACTGATTCAAGGTTAACAACTATAAATAAAAATGAGGTCTCACGGATTAAATGATAATATGTCTGGAACTTGTTTCACAATAAATGGGAAGAAGGGAAGTAGGTGGGATATAAATGAAACAATATTGGCCATGAGCTAAAATTAATGAAACTGGATGATGAGAATATAGTCTTTCTACTTTGCATATATTAACATTTTTCATGATATAAAGTTAAATAAATATAAATGAAAGAAAGATAAAGTAAAAAGAGGTATTAGTTTACATATTTCTGATTTGCAATTATAAAAAAAAAGCCTAGCAATGCAGTGTTGGTGAGAAGATGCAGTAATGAGGACTTAGTGGAAGGGTAAATTGATACTACTATTCTGAAGGGCAGCTTGGTAATATGTAACAAATGATATTACAAATTGGATAAAATGTAACACTGACAATCCTGCTTCAAAGGATCTTTACCCCTCAGGAGATTATCAGCAAACAGGAAAAGATGAACATTTAACTATATTCATCACATCATGATTTATGATAAACTAAAACAACTTCAATGTCCCTTAATAGGAGAATTAAGTAAATTACAACTCACAGTAGAAGAGTATGCACCCACGGAAGAGTTTGTATCCACTGAAAATAATGGTATGTCTTGTTTTGCCAGGGTTGCTATGTCAAATACCACACAGTGGGTTGACTTTAAAATCAAGGATTTGCCTCATGGTTTTGGAGGCCAAAAATCCAATATATAGGTCTTGATAGCATATGCTCTCTCCTGGAGGCTGTAGTGCTCTGGTATTGGCTTGTTGCATGCAATCCTTGGCCTTGACCTGCATCTCTAACTCCATCACATGGTGATTTCCTTCATTCTCTGGCTTGTTCTTCCCCCTACCCGGTTGTCTTAGCCTCTGTTTGGGTCTCCTCTCCTTACTGACTTCAGTCACAAGTATTAAATTAAGGCTCAACCCCAATTCAATATGGCCCCATATAAATAGGATCGTTAATGATCCTATTCACAAATGAGTCCACACCTTACCTAATAACATCTTTATAGGTCCTATTTTCATATAGGTTCATATAGGAACACAAGATTAAGATTGGAACATATCTCTTGTGGGACACATGATTCATTTACCAACAGTATATATCTAAATTTATAGATTGGAAAATTGACTTCTTATTGAATGAAAAATTACAAAAAGCATACAGTTTGATCCCACATAATTAGATATGTATAATTTTATACATGTATATAGGCACAAAGAGATTCCTTGAAACGTGTTCACCAAAATGTTAATAATGACTAACTCTTGGTAATAGGATTTCTATTGATTTCTACTTTCTTTATGCTATTATATAAAATATATAAAATCCAAACCATTAGGGGCAAAAAAAATGCTAATGGCCTTAATAAAGTAACATTAAGATATATTTCATAAGTTATATATGTAAGTATAATTCTGTCCTTTTATTTGGTTGGCTATTTTTCCCCCATGACAGCGTCCCAGGATACAACCAAGTGCAATAACCTTTCCTAGGTCTCTCAGAGGAAGTATATTTAATTTATGTACCCTATTCGTGATTTCTAAAAGCCTGCTGCTTTTATTATAACAACCACCTATAAGATTTTTCTGCTCATGAAAAATTAGTGAAAGAAAAATTCACAGAGAAATTCTAGGGAACTGAAGACTGTACTTTTTTTTTTAAATGTGTAAGCCATTATTAATTGTCCCAGTATTCTTCTACAGATATATAAAACTATATTTTTCAATATAAGTAATTCTACACTTCAGGCTGGTTTATTTTGTTGCTATGCACCTTAATCTCTTATGACACTTCTATGATAGAATATAAAAGTAATGACTTCTATCATCTATAATTAAGATCATCATTTTGGTTCCTGGAAACCAGGATTACATAAAAAGAGCTTCTTCAAATGTTTATCATTAAAAAAAAATAATTTTAAGTGTGATGCTAAATTCTCATTTTAAATTTATCCATATTTTCTCCTTTTCAAGTTGATATACTTTAAATATTAAAGAAAAGTAAAATTATTTGTCAATTATAAATGTAAGCAATAATCCATGAGGTTAAAGAAATAGGAATAGGTTAAGCTGCTACATATAATGGTTAGGATGCTATATATAAAAGATTAGGATTACTATATATATATTAATGAAGAAAAATAGGCGATTAATTCTCAGATCATGAATCCTTGTGTCCTTAATGTTTAAGATATGGTCTATGGCTTTAAATTCTCAAATTTCATACTAGAATCTGTTGGGATTTAAGCACCACCAAAAAGTAGTTGGGTAGAGTAACTTGAAGATGCCTTCCTTTCCACAGAGTCTATGATTCCTCTGCCAAAGGTAACTATAAATGCAGTTCAAGAGACACATAACTAATAGGTGTTCTATTAGCAGAGTCTACCATTTCATATGGGGCTTAAATACAGTTTCCTAAAGCTTTTTCTCTGTTTAAAAAAAAAAGAAAAGAAAACTTCAACATGGAAAACTTGTCCTCTGTTAAAAAATTAAGCATGGAACAAGGACTTCCATTTGAATGTTTGACCATGTTCTTTATTTTTTCAGAAATAAACCTTGTTCTTTATTTTTTTCTGGGCATATGTTTAACAAAATTATAGAAGAAAATAACTAGAAATACCAGTCTTAATAAGTAAAATATATATTTTTAAATAGCAACTACTTCAAACTGACCCTATTAGGGTGCCTTTTCTAATGAAGATTTTTTTCAGTTTCTGTATTATTTTAACAGCAAAAGTAAAAGCCTACTATTGCTTGGATTGCAAAATTTTTATAACTGTATATAAGTCATATAAAATGATATATACAATATGATAAAATAAAACTTTTATAAATGTACATAACTCATATATACAAGTATATAACTCATATATACAATGAGTTTTTCTATTACTGAGAGACAAAGTATCCAACCCCATTGTGATGGCTAGGCTAATGTGTCAACTCGGCCAGGTAATTGTGCCCAGCTGTTGGGTCCAGCAAGCCTGGGGCTAATTGCATCTGCATCAATCAGCAAGATTGGATGAAGAATGGATGACGCTGTTATCCATTCAGTTGACTGCTTATAAAAGGGAACTGATTTCAACATT
>PVKH010047647.1:0-10277 GCA_004027955.1 Chaetophractus vellerosus | reverse complement strand
CGGCCTGCCGTTTACTTTTGTATCCATCTTAAGTGCAGTCATTATGTTCAAGAAATGTAACCTTGATATAAAGCTTATAGTCTATATTCCAGTTTTTTCACATGTCCCCAAAATGTCCTTTTGGGCATTTTCTCCTCTATTGTTAGATCCCATTCAGGACCATGTATTATATTTGTCATTGTCTCTTTAGTTAATTTTTTTTTGTGTGTGGGAATATATATGTCCACATATTTATGAAAATGAAAACTGAAATTCTCATCTCCATGGGAAATATATATGTTTTAAATATTCATGTAGTAATCTATGTACATAAAATATAGAATAGAATGAAAATATGAAGAATGTATAACAAAAAAGTAATAGTCTAATTCAACAAATATTTTTTCTAAGTCCTTATTCACTTAAAAATCACTTTCAACAATTCAACAAAGTTCAACTCAACTCAATAGGAATCAATTTAATTGAACTAAAATAAACCTAAATTAAACCCAGTTAGTATTTACTCTGCTTCAGTCTCTGGGTGGGTCACTGAGCATATGGACAAATTAGCCATAATCCTGTGTTCACATTCTAACAGGACAGATGCAAGCATAACCAGATAAGTATTACAATAGTGATGAGTTATGGAATAGAGGAGGGATTGTGTAAATGACTCCAAGTTCAAAGTTCCTCAGTACTTTGTCTTTTGCTGACATCTCTGCATCCTCATTCAAACCAAAGCTGAAATGGGGGCAAGCATTCAGGGACTAGACTGCTCATAGACAAGTAACCCTCCAATCTTTTCATATCATATATCTAAAAGCCAATATGATCATAAGATTCTAATATATCATTTGCATTTACAAATAAGCCACCAAATTATAAAATATGCACATTATATTGCTTATAACATAATGGTTACTGGCTTCAACCAATACTGGGGACAATCTTGATACCGGAGATGAAATTTCTGGTTGGAAAATGGCATTTACATGGGAGCTCCCAGGTCCACAAAGGGGATTTTCCTCTGGGCCATGGCCAGTACAAGGCATTATTTTTTATTATCTTTGTATTCTGTGGGCTCATAATAGGGCCTGACTTAGAGGGGCTCAGTGAATGTTCATTGCTGAAGAGATGGAGTGACTCTTTTTTTCTCTATTTTCATTTTACCTACAATGAAAAAGAAGCAAAGTTTTTAAAGAACATGGACCTAAGTGAGGCAGGTATAGCTTTTTATATATTTTAATATCTACCCATCAAGATCAAGGTCAGCATTGACTATTCATTACCTCTAGAAGTAAAATGGTATCCTTAACCTTTTGACTTTTTATGATAAAAACAAAATATTAGAAGTTTGGTTTGATTGTTTTTTTTCTGCTTTGAGAACCATTGACTTACTCTTTTGACAGTGCTTTGAAGACAGACTTATCATTTTGCCAAGCAAAATGGGTACATTGTTCACATCTCAGTCTCGTTTTTGGCAACACAGCTTTCTATCAACAAAGAGGGCCTATCAGTTTCTTCAAGAACACAGAAAGCAGTAGTGGGTTTTACTTTCTATTGTGTCAGATACTCATTTTGATAAGCTATGCAAATTTTCTTCTTTCTTCTTTTGAAAAATATTAAATATACCTAAAGCACAGGGAAGACTATAAGAAATATTAAGAAATTTTAAGAACTAGAACAATAAAGATTCTGTTGAAACCTACCTGACACTCTACCTCTCCCTTCATCCCCCGAAGTCACAGCCAACCACTAATCTGAAGTGGGTGTCTGTCTTTCCTGACCATGGTTTGATGATGCTACTACAATTGTGTGAATTCATAGAATTATGTCTTATGTTTTAAAATGAAAATTTAACAAAAATGATATCCTGCCTTAGCAGTCTGAAATTTGCTTTTATTTTCCCACTGTAGCATGTTTTCATGATATATCATTCATGTTCATGCATGCAGATCTAATTTTTCCCTTTAATTGCTAGCTAGTATTGCATGATATAAATATATACAATTTATTCATATGTGTTTTTATTTATGGGCATTTAGGTTGTTTCCATTTTTCATAATTACTCACCATGCTGCAATGGATAATTTAGTACACATCCTGTGCACATATGTGAGATCTTTCCCTAATCCATAAAATGAGAAGTGGTTTTACAAGGCGTAAGCTAGCACATTTTTGCTCGATGTTGTGAAATTGGTCTCTAACATGTTGAACCAATTTATAGTCCTCTCATTAGTCTAAAACAGTTTGTTTCCCCACATCTTTGCTAACACTTGGTATTGTTGGATTTTTAAATTTTTAAAATTTTAAATCTGTGTCTGATTGCTATTTTAATTTGTATTTCCATGCTTATGAAAACCTAAGAAATATAATCATAGTACACAATAAAGACCTCTTTTCCTCAGGGCATGGCTATGGAGCTATATGTTTAAAGTCAGTGGACATATATGCTATTAATAAAGCTGATTTTCATCACATTTAAAAATATGAAGCCTTATTGGTATAGATTTAATTTTGTCAATTTAAAAGTTTTCAATTGCAGACCAAGGAATTTCTACCATCTCAATCTTAAACTTTTTACTTTCTTCAGCAGATGGACTTTGATATTTTTAGCTGCCACTTGAGGTTAGCACTCTCACAGCCGGTTTTTGAGACTCTTCCGCCCTTGTGATGATAATGAACAAACAAGGGAATAGAATTCTAAGGCAATCAACTTAATTCAATGGCGTTTAGGTTTGCTTCACTTAAAATCCCAAGTCTCCTTTCCTAGAATGTATTATCTTCAGGCTCCTCCACACAAAGGTTCTGGATACTGCTGTGCACTCAGTAAACATACAAGAGTGGGACCAACTGTTTGTGGGGACATTTATGAGGCACAATATTGATCAGTCAGCAAGGGAACAGAAGTAGTTCTTAGATAATACCAGTGTACCGAACATGGAGTTTATCTCTCTTTACCAGATCCCCAAATGTCCAGTGGTGGGCCATCCACAGATATGGTCAGGTCTCTGTAAGGTCTCACTTGTGAGGTCAAGCTCAATAACAGATCTAGTCATTCTAGAGAAACAGCAGAATGATCCCGTTATTGGGAAAACAAAAACCCCATATATACCAAGTGAAATATTATTTTGTCCAAGTGTGTGATTTCATTCAAGATCTTGTAGTAATCCATGGACATTTAGGCCTAATAATACAGGAACTGTGGGAGGATTTTCTGAGAAGACAGGTCTTAAACACCATGGACACCTCTGAGAAGATAATTATGGTTGCTTAGGAAGAAGGAAGACATAAACTGTTCCAGAAACAAACAGTGACAGTGGCTATGTCCCGGTGACAGCATTAATGAGAATGCAGTGTGATAGTGAAATCTTATGCTTATTCTAATGGATTCACTAGGAAAATTGTAGCTCTCTGGCAATTTCTGAATGGAAAAATTACTCGAGCAGAGAAACTTGTGGCTATAGTCAGAGAAATACCTCAGGACAGGGTTTCCTAAGCCTGGCTGAAATCAGATTTCCCGAGGAGCTTTAGAATAAATAAAATTTAAAAATATATGCAATTTTAGTAGATTCCACTTCACAAATCATAAAAGCAATAGATATTTACTGTCACAATGAAGTAAAACAAAGATATATAAAGCAAGAAAATTCACACCTTTTCCATTCTATACTTCCCCAGACCACATCTCCAGCAAGAACCATTGTTAACAACCTGGTGATTAGCCTTTCACACCTTTCTCTTCAGTCTGAACAGCTATTTCTATACACACAAATATAGAAACAAACATACAGAAGGGTTTTATGTGAAAAAAATTTTTTTCTTGCAAAAAAGACATCCTGGCTATACATTCCTTTTCTCACATAACTACATCAGAGACATCATTCCAGAACAACTTACATAGTCCTCATTTATTCTTTTTTTGTTGTTGTTCCTTTATTTTTCATTTATTCTTTTTAATAACTGCTTGATACTCCATAGGATGTATGTTTTACAGCTTTTTTCCCCCTTTTCTCTTAAATGAAATTCAAGTTTTCAGGTTTTATTAGTACAAAAATACTACTGTCAAAATACTAGTATCTCTGTACTGGTGGTTAATTTCTATAAGGTCCATTTCAAAAAGTAGATTTTCTGGATCCAAGAGGTATGTTGCTTTTAATAGATGCTAACACATTTCTTTCTAAAATGCTCTAGCAATACACTTCTCTCCAGGAATGTCCCAAAGCATCTGTTTCCCAGAGTTCTGGCCATCAATGGATACTTTTACTTTTTAAAATATTTGCCTTGTCTGATAGATATAAAATTCTCTCTTGTTCTTGTGCAAATTTGAATATTCCTAACTACTAAAGAGACAATCATCTTTTCCTACATTAGTTGGTCATTTGGATTTCCTCTTTTGTTAAATAAGTATTGATGTCTTGTATCCCTTTTGCTATTGCTTTGTTTGTTTGTTTGTCATTGATTTTTATTTTATTTTTTATTTATTTTTTAATATATTTTTTATTTTTTTTAAAGATACTTAGATTACATAAAATGTTACATAAAAAAATATAAGGGATTCCCACATGCCCCACTCCCCACACCTCCCACCTTTCCCCACATTAGTAACTTCTTTCATTAGTGTGGTACATTCATTGCAATTGATGAACACATTTTGGAACACTGCCACTAAGGATGGATTATAGTTTACACTCTCTCCCACTCAAATCTGTAGGTTATGGGAGGATACATAATGGCCTGTATCTGTCATTGCAATGTCATTCGGGACAATTCCAAGTCTCGAAAGTGTCCCCATATTACTCTTCTTTTTCCCTCTCCCTGCCTTCAGCACCTCCAATGGCCACTGTCTCCACATCAATGATACAATTTCTTCCATTGCTAGAATCACAATAAGTCCACAGAAGAATACCAGTAAGTCCACGTTAGTCCACACTTTATTCCCCAATCCTGAGGATTCTGGGATGATGCTTCCCACTCCACCTCTAATTGAATGGAGGCTTTGATCCCATATGGCTGATGGATGGGACTTTCTTGCTTGCCGTTGCAGACTCTCTTGGTTCCTTGGTGTGGTGGTTGTCCATCCTCACCTCATTGTTAGTTGTCCTGGGTGAGTCCAGTGAACTGGAGAGCAGGCACTGCAACTCCGCTAAGGCTCAGGGCCCAGCTGGCACATGGACAGCCCAAAGATTCAAGTCTCTTGGGTGTACACCTACCAACTCCAGTACCAACTATAGGTTCAAATAGAAGGGACAGAAGAGGCATGTGTAGAGAAGTCACAAGTGAGTCCAACTCTGTCACACTCAGAAGCACAAACTCCAAAGTAGGGCTCACTGGCAAGGCACCAAACTCCGGAGCTATCTGCCCTGACCATAGGACCTGGGTGTCTCCAGAGCCCTCAGGAGCCCCACTATTTAGGGTAGTATCTACTTTGGCAGTCTATGCGAGCCTGCTGAGACGTGCATAAGCATTACCTCTGGGATGGCCTCCCAACTCCGTTCTAAATCTCTTAGCCATATAAAATCATTTGTCCTTAACTTTCCCCGCTTTTATTCAAGATCTTTTTCCAATTGTATTGCTAGTTGGTGCTTGGTAGTAATCCCTCAGTGCAAGGGAGGCTCATCCCCGGGAGTCTTTTAAAAATACATATTCCTGGGGCCCTTCTCAGAGTCTGATTCAGTGGGTCTAGTTTGGGGCCTCAGAATTAGTGCTCATGAAAACTCTCAATGATTCCGATGCATCCTTCCCACCAGGGGATGAGCACTTGGAGATCTAAGGCAGAGAAGAAATGAGGCTCTGGAATTAGCTACATGAAATGCCTAATTAGCTAAATATGGCAATGCTGACCTCCTCTTCCCCACTCCTACTCCCACTTCCTGGCCATACTCTATAATTGCTAGGAAATCTCATGCTTTTTCACTAACAAGTTTATTCATGGCTTCAGACATTATCTGAGTGCTTCTATAGGATATGGGGGTACATCTGTGTACAGGGAAGGAAGGTCTGTGGGGGCCTGTCCTTAGCAAGCAGAATCTTTGGAAACAAAACAACAAACAAAAAACACCACCAAAAAAAAAAAGTGATAGTTTATGAGATGTTTTAAAAACATAACTGGGGAGGTGGATGTGGCTCAAGCAGTTGGGTGCCTGCCTCCACATGGGAGGTCCCGGGTGGGATTCCTAATGTCTCCTAAAGAAGACTTGCTAGACAGCAAGCTGACATGCAGTAAGCTGACGCAATGAGGTGACGCAACAAAGAGACACAATGAGGAAACACAATGAGAGACACAACAAACAGGGAGTGGAGGTGGCTCAAGTGATTAGGCACCTCCCTCCTACATGGGAAGTCCCGGTGCTTCCTAAAAAGAAAATCAGCACACAAAGAACAGACACAAGAGCAGACAGCGAGTGCAAACAACAGGGTGGGGGTGGGAAATAATTAATTAATCTTAAAAACAAGCAAAAACATAACTGAAAACCAAGGGATTTCCCAAGCATTCAAAGATGCTTTTAGGTAATTTTCATTATTACTATTTTCAATTAGCCATCCCAGTTTGCCCAAGACTGTCCTGGATTTAGCACTGAAATCCTGGGCCACAGGTAATCGCTCAGTCCTGGGCAAACTGGCATGGTTGATCTCCTATTTCTGACTGACTTTTGCTGACTTCTTTCTGCACCACCCTTTGTAGCTAAAACCTCCCGTGTTTTACTATGCAGACCCAGTGCCAATAGTTCCACTCTACAGTTAACTGCTTTTTGTTTTATGGCAGTTCACTTTACAAATTAAGACCTTTTAATTAGTTAAACGGCCCTACTAACATGCATGGTAGACTGCACAAATGATGTCACATCATTCACTCCCCCTCCCCATGTCTCTTTGAAATGTGATTGGTAGCAATTCCCATCAAGAAGAGTGGATTCTATTTCACATACTATTTCACATACTAACTCTGGACTTGATCATGCAATTTGCTTTGGCCAATGGTACAGAAGAAAATGTAACTCAAACAGAGGCTGTTAGGAATCCTGCCGCCATGTAAACTAGCCCCCATCAAGCCAACGCAGAGTGGAAGCAATTCCCAGCCAACCCACAGAATCATGGTAAAAAAATCACTGTTTGTAAAACAACAAAACAAAACAAAAACAAACAAAAAATAACTGTTTGTAGTTTTAAGCCATTAAGTTTGGGGATGGTTTATTACACAGCAAAAACTAACTGACCCACCAATGGAAGCTTTTGACACCTACTCAGGTGCCAAAGGAATTAGATTTTTCTCTCTGGGTCTGAATTTCTGAAGAATATATAGAATAATCAAATATCTCCCATATAAAGTTGAGGTACCTTGTGTTCCAGTCTAAATAAGGAGTCACATTCAATGGGAGAGCATATACGGCTCAAGGGGTTGAGCTCCTGCTTCCCACATGGGAGGTCCTGGGTTCTGTACCTGGTCCCTCCTAAAAACAAACAACAAGCAAACAAACCAAAAAACCAACTCAGGGGAGCCGATGTGGCTCAAGGTTTGAGTGGAGGCTTCCTGCATGTGAGGTCCCAGGTTGGATCCCTGGCCTCCATACCTAAAAAAAAAAAAAAAGATACAATGATTTTCCAGTAAAACAAACAAACCAAAAAAAAAAAAAAAAATTTGAAAGGAACTAAAATCTCTTCTGAAGTTTCTTGATAAAATGGCGAAGGGAAAATGCATTTACAATGCACTGTGAAACTTCTTAAAATCCTGTCACTGTTTCTTCCTCTCTCAATCCAATATTTCCCACATATTCCAGCTGCCCCCAAATCTCTCTGTTTCTGTTTTAAGATCTCCAGAATCTTTTTCACACTCCCAAGTTTTCACATGACCATACCTGTTTGAGTATATTTCTTTCCCTTCCTTCTTTCTAGAGTAACTCCCTGCTTTTTTCAATACATATTAGCAAGCAGTTTCCTCAATATTTTCTAATTTGTACATTACTCTGATATCAGTTGCATATCAACTGACAACAGGAATAGAGTTGGGAAGATGGGTTAATCCATTTAGACATGGGGAAGTCTGTGAATAGTCACGCAGTAGTAATAATATTTGCTTCTCTGTCTCATAAAAATATGTGGTAAGTTAAGACACCAGTAAAATTTATAGTTAAAATAAAATAGCTGAGGATATTATGGCAACTTTACTTAACAGATTTCTCATAAAATAATAATATAGAACTAAAATTTCCGGTGATCTCAGCTGAACATGCAAATTGTTACAGAGCAGTCAAATGAGCTACTCTTGGGGAGAGGTTATAAAGTAAGTCATGACATTGATGGACAAACATGTTCACATTGTTTCGTTAAAAAATTAAGGAACAATACTAGAATAGAAGGAGTAGACATAATTTATAAACCACTATATGGGGGAAAATCTCTGAAAATTCAATCAATCCAGTTAAAGGTAAGAAATATTTCAATTGGGATAACTTTAACCTCATAAATAAATTTGGCATGAATAGACATCTTTATACTCTTCAGGCTTTCAAGTAGCAAATCTTTTTAAATCTCCACAAAAATTTTAAAATTTCCTTCTTATATTTGCTGCACATTTTCTTTTACTTGTATTCTGGTTACGTTATTATACATTGCCATTATTATGAATATAATTAATCTTAGCTTTTAAGATTTTTAATATCTTTATTATTTTAAATGGTGGTATTTTGCATCTTTATTACTTTATTGAAATTCTTAATGATTTATAAGATATTTCATGACTTTCAAAGTAAATAATTTCATCAAATAAAATAATGACAATTTCTCTCCTTTCAATAATTATAACACTTATTTCTATTTCACATGTTAGGAATTTGTGAGAATATTCAGAAAAATTTTATATAATACTTGCAATGGAACATCCCTTCCTTTTTTAAAAAAAATTAATGGATATGCCTTTGTTTTTTTACCACTAAATATGATATTGGTTCTTGGTTAAAGAATGGCACCATTTTTTCAAATTAAGGAATTGTCTTTTTTTGGTCAAATTTTTAAAGAGTTTTTTTAATTGATCTGTATTGAATGTTGAATTTTAAACTACTGTTTGAAGCAATTAAGATAAATTTGAAACATATTTCTAATATAACCTGCATGTGTCCAATTAGATTAAAATCATGTTATATGCAGTACACAGTCTAACTTCTTCACATGTTGAAATTTATACTAAGCAGCTATGTATAAGTACAACAGGAAGTTTAAGTTCTTACTCTTTTTCTCTTCATTTAAGCTTAAGTAGTAACTCAAAGTCATGATTTTAATATTATGCCTATTCAATTATTTTTGAGTTTCTGTCACAACTATTTTTTCCCTGTAGGCTACAATGCATCAATTTGATTAATGCAGAAAGCTCTGACAGATATTTTAGTGAGTTGATTTGTATCTCTTAATGTTTGAAATTTATATAGTTAGTTGACAGCCTGGCTAAGGCAATAAAATACAGAGAAGTAAGACTACAAGCTTGTTCTTAGTTAACATATGCTTTCTGTATCAGCACCATAAAATTCTGCATTTGAGAATTCTGTTCACATGCTGCAGTTTTAAAAAAAATAACAAATTGTTGTAAAGTGGATTTTTCTGAGTGGAACAGTAACAGTCTAGATATCTAGATATCTAGTATTGTGTGGTTTGCTTTTCTGGCTTTACTTCTTTGAAAAGATCCTTTAAAAATAAATCCTTTTACAATATCTCTATTTGAAGGTTTACCTGTAATTACTATTGTAGAAAATGCATAGATCCTTTCTACCCATTTATTCATTTAGTTGCAAGCACTTATTGAGCACCTACTATGTGCTTGGACATGCTTGATAATCCATGAATAAAACATACAAAAAAACCCTGCCCTAGAGAAGTTCACATGCCAGCAAAGAAGACAGACCAAAAGTCAGTATAACACACAAGTGAATTATGCGGCATGTTGGAAGATGGGAAGTTCTATGTGTGGAAGGTAAGAGGGTGCTGAAGTAGGGTAGGAATGCAGAAAGCAGTATTGAAGAAGTGGTCAGTATAGGCTTCACGGGGGCAATATTTGAGGACAGACTTGATGAAGGTCAAGGAAGTCAGCCAACCAGGTTTTTAGGGGGTGGAGGATTCCAGACAGAGGGAATGGCTGGAGCCAATGTCCTCAAGGAGAGATATGCCTGGCTTGTTGAAGGAATAGTAAAGAGACCACTGTGGCTGAACTGGGATGAGAGAGGGGAAGAGTAGAAGAAACTAGCAAGGTAATGGGGGAGAGGGGCATGCAGAATTATTGTAAGGACTTTGACTTTTTTGGAGGGTTTTGA
>PVKH010047646.1:0-10279 GCA_004027955.1 Chaetophractus vellerosus | reverse complement strand
GGGATCTCCCAGAGAAGGTGAGAGCAGTGCGAGCATGGGTTGCCGTGACTCATGAAGCTGCACTAACAGTCATGCTCCACCTTCTCCTCCAAGCAGCCCCTACTGCCATGTCTTCTCTTTATGTCTTGATCACTGGAGCAAACATGGAAAACGAAACAAAACAAAATGAAAACCCATTCATTTCCCACAATCTAGCATCCAAGAGGAAATTCTGAGGAAACCCTCTTTGGATCATCTGGTTGAAGGTCCCATGAATATTCCACAAACGTAGATCATTTACAGAGTTTCTGGGCTTAGAGATATGGGTTTCTGGCTGGAGAACTGGGCCCTGGTTGAGACACAGGCCATTTGACATCCACTTGTGTTAAGCAATGGGCTATATGACATGTTCTATTGGATGCCTTCCATCATCTCTGCAAGAAATTGAAGACATCTTCCTCTTTTCCTTCCTCACTCTTAGCTCCATCCCTCATTTCTTCCCATCTTTCCTTTCTCCAATACATCCTCAACAAACATGAACTCAATACCCACTACTTGTCGGCACTGTCACATGGACTGAGTAATGCTTCTGTACTCAAGATGCTTATGGTTTAGTGGGGAAGATAAATGTTGAACAGATAATCATGGGAAAAAATATAAAATTGTTCATGGTGATACATGTTTTAAATGAAAAAATGTGATAGATTACAACAAAGGGAATGGAATGATTTAGATTGGGTAAGTCAAGGAAAGTTTTATTGTGAAAGCATCAGTCAGACAGGGACTGAATCAGAACTAGCAAACAGAAAGAGATGGAGAAGGATGTTTTACTCAGAGGGACAGAGGGAATTCCGGGGGGTAAAAGTTCTGCCCATAAAAGAATGTAGATCTCTCAAGGAAGGTTAAAGAGATTGATGGACCTGGGAAATGGAAGCAAACATGTAGCCTTTTGTGTCTGGCTTCTTTTGCTTGACATAAGGTTTTTGAGATGCATCCTTGATGCTGTGTGAATCAGTATCTCATTTTAAAATTGTTGCATAATATATCATTGTATGAATATATGAGCAATTGGTTGGTCAGACAATGAGCAACAGACAGCACTGGACAGTGATCCCTGAGAGAAGGAGACACATGAGGTCAGCCTTTCTGCCCTGGAGTATATTCTAGACCATGGAAGTGATGCCAGTTCTTGGCTATTTTGAATAATATTGTTATAAACATATTCATACAAAACTTTTTGTGGACTACATTCACATGGCTTTTGGGTAAATATCTGGGGTTAGAACTGCTGAGTCATAAGGTAAGTACATGTTTAATTTTATAAGAAACTGTCAGCCATTCTCTTTATTTAAAAAAATAAGGGAATGAGAAAAAAGATAATGTCATATTTTGTACATTTACTAATTCCAGTTCTTTTCATTCCTTCCTGTAGATCAGAGTTTTCATTTGTTATCATTTCCCTGTAGCTCAAGGAACTTCTCTTACGATTCTTCTGCTGTAGTTCAGCCGACAATGAATTCTCACAGCTGGCATCTGTATGAAATATCTTTTTAATGCTCTTTTTGAAGGATATTTTTGCTAGGTATAGAATTCCGGGCTGGTTATTTTTTCCTTTCCTTACTGTAATGATGTTACTTCATTGTCCTCTGGGCTCCATTGTTTCTGATAAAAAGTCAGCAATAATTTGTGTTGCTGTTCTCCTGTATGTAATGTTTTGTTTTTCTTGGGTGGTTTTACAGCTTTTTTCTTTATCTTTCGTTTTCAGCAGGTTGACTATGATAAAGCTGGTTCTGGTGTTCTTTGCACTTATCTTACTTGGATTTTGCTGAGTGTATTGGGCCTGGATGCTGAGTTTCTGCCCATGAACCAGACCTAGAATCTTGCCCCTCACATTGCATTGTTTGATGTCTTTATCCCACACCTGGCTGTGCAGCATCAGCTTTCTCCTAAGCCTGTTGGAGTCTCACCTGTGCAGGTGCATTTGTGACTGAGCATGTGGCCAAGGACTTGGGCAGCACCCTCTGTGTATGTCTTAGACTCTTCCCTTTTCCAGCCTACTCTGGCAACCTGCCTGGAAAAATCCAGCTGCTTCCACAGCCCTGACCCCCACACTCTATCTCCTCAGCTCTGCGCGACAGCCTTTGATCCTCTTGGGCTCTGCTTCTCTGTATTCTGGTCTAGAACACGCCTGGTCCTAGGGAGAAAGCCTGGGCACCTGGGGGCTCACACGGTGTGTCTGCCCTTCTCCAGGATCACTGTCCAGTGCTGTTTATTGTTCATTGTCTGACCAACGAGTTGCTCATACATTCCTTCAAGGGCACCCCTCGTTTACCCGGTTTTATAGTTGTTTATGGAGAGGCAGAATCTGGTATCAGTTACTCGATTATGGCTGGAAGTTGAAGTCTCTGAAAACTGTTTTAAAATGTGATAATAGATATAGAGTGCCTAACAAAATACTTGCCAAATAGTAAGGATCCAATAAGTGCTATCAATTACTATTGCTATCGTTGTCATCATCATCACTATATTTTAATAATTGTTCTCTATCTCTGTCTCCCATATAAAAAGGGAGGAAGGAGTGAAAATTCATTCCATGAGGGATGGCTAGGAGTATTGCTTTGTTTTAATGCTGGAGTCTTAACTAGAAGTCTATGAATTGACTGGTGTGAGGAAGGGTCTGTGAATTTACTAACATTACATAGGAAATTTTGTGGAAGTGTATGGGTCTATTTTTCCTATATGATTTTTCATAGCTTTTATCTGATTTTTAACCATTTATCTAATCCACAAAGAGTAAGATACAGTTCTGCATTAACTCACTTCTTTCATTTTACTGTGTGCACTTGGACAATGAATGAATGACTCTATAAATTAAATATCCAAATGATTATTAATTGCCTTCTAAATGCCAAGCCCTGTTCCAGATTTTGGGTGTATAAACTGAGTGAGACAAACACCATACTCCAGGCCTGAAGAAAAGAGGGCCAAAGAAGTGAGCACATGTGAACGTGTTGCCCAGGCGATGCTAGAAGTCTGGGGAACGGGAGAGGAGGTGCAGGGAAAAAAAAAAGGGATGAATTTGAGTATATAAAATAGGGGAGCTTGGGATTTTTTTCTGTTAAATAAAAAGGCACTCCAAATAAAGTTAATAGTAAAGTCATAGACTTTAGACTTTGCATTTGCAAAGTCTAAAACTAACAAAAGGTTTCTATGTAGATAAAGAGAAACTCCTGAAAAGCAGCTCGAAATGAATAGCACCCTTAGAAAACCGGGCAAAGGTGTGGGCAGGTGATTTACGGCCGGTGATTGCCCATCGCCTAAGCATTTGAAGAGAGGCTCTCAGTGCTCAGCAAGGACGTGAACATTGTCTAATGCAAACCGAGTAGACACTCCAGGCCTGAACCACAACGCAGGTAAAACCGCGTTTGGTGAGGCTACGGCGACACAGGCATCCTCCGGCACGGTGCTGCAGGAGCCCTGAGGTGCGGCCGCCGCCCCTGAGCCAATGCGTTAGGCGAACATGCTCGGAGCCAGCCATTCGCCTCCTGGACATAGATCCCAAAGAGATCCTCACGCGGCTTCATAGCCAAATGTGGACCGAGAAGACAAGTGAAGCGTGGTCGACGGAGCCCACGGAGGACTTGGACACGGTTAAAGACGTGCACATGGCCGCATGGCCAGATCTAGAAAGAGTGTGGAATAAATAACCGCAGAGAGATCTAGGCTGCTTAAGACTATACCATTGATAGAAGATAAAACCCACCCACGAAACAGCGTACATTCTGCAAGAACGCGCAAGTCAAACCCAGGGCGGCTGCTTGTGAGTTGGGAGATCAAAAGTGAGACGTGGGGGAATGGGGGACACACAAACATCCAAAATTATAACGTGCTCTAAACCGTGGTTAACTCAGTGCTCTGCACATGTAAATAGTGTGAAGAGTTTTCTTTTGTCCTCAAGGTTCCTCTTAGCCAAGGGAGCTGCGATAGAGGACTTTGTCACTAAAAGGGATGCTCCCTGAAGGCAGGACCCTGGCTGCCTGATGACCGTTGTGGACGGTGCCTGGCCAAGGGGCTACTCAAGCAATGCTTTGTAAATCAGTTCGCGTGGATGCTTTGCCCACGGATGCTCTCTGGCCCTGGGATGTGTGAGTTCCCGGCGTCCTGCCGTGAGCTCCTGCTCACCGTCCCCAGCCTCTCCGCCTGGGCCATGCCCTCACCCTGTAATCCTCAACTTAAGTTCCCGTCTCCAAGGAGGACGTCCTTGACCTCTGAACCAGGCTAAGCCGACTGGTAAACATCTGCCTTTCCCATTGACCACTCTGTCGCTGGCCATCTCTTACTAGTATACGTAGATAAGTATTGTGTAATTATTCCCAATGTCTGGCTGTCCTGCTCAGTCCATAAGGGCAGAGATTTTTTTTTTCTGTTGCATCGAATCCCTTGTACTAGGTACCTAGTAGGTACTTTATAAATATTTATTGCTACATAATTGAGGTCTGTGAATAATGTCAAATGTGAGAATAGATCGTGTTTTCTTCTTTTGAAAATGGCTTTAAGGGGGCAGAGAGTTGAGCCTGGAGAGCCTACCTAGGGGATCTCAACTCAGTGGTCAGCCCTGGAGCCTCACGAGCTCATTCAAGGGTGCGCTTCTCAGCCTGCCCTTCTGAGCTGATGTGGAAGTACGCGTTCCTCCCCCAAAGTTTTCCAACAAGTAGCCGAGGAGCACAGACGGGCAGGTCTCGCTCTCAGATATCAGGGTCTATTTTCTTAAAACATGTCTAATATTTCTGACAACATGCTTTATCTCAAAGATAAGATTTCATTTGGTAAACAAGCTTTTAAACCTCAGGATGAAGACAGTGAGTATATTTTCATATAAACAGAACGTTTATTGTTATTTGGGATGGAATGATGACTTAAATCGTGTGTATATGTGTCTGGTATATGGATGTGTGTTGCATTTGTATTTTTCTAGTGTCCCAAGAAAATATTTAAATTCATTAGTGATTTGTCCTGCAGAGCACAGCCATTGCCATGGATGGGGTAGGAATTCTAGAGAATTCACAGCAGCAGGAGAGGCTTAAAACATCTGTTTTTAAAATTTGCTGAGGTCTGTCTCATTTTTCAGATTCATCTTTCCAGTCTCAGCTTTAAAATGCTCCCAACTGGGGGGAACGGGAGGCAGGGTCCTCTATGCAATGTTGGCTTATTTGTCTCCGCTGGCTAATTGCTTTTTATTTTCTGTTGCATGAAATAATTATGTGCATATCCAGCAAATTCTGCTTTTCATTAACATTTTGTATAGAAATGTTTTGTACTGAATGGATTTTATGAGTGAGCGTCTGTGCCTGTATGTAGCTAGATCTAGCAGTAATTGATCCATTGCCAACAATTACACGTTTGTAAATTTGGGCTTTGGGGCATCCATTTTGTCAATACCAACCCCAACTTCCTTCTTTATTTTTCCATATTCACTACATTATCTTATAACATCAGCTTTTACATGTGCTTGGAGTGATTTATCACAATGAAAAGATATTTAAAATTTACCGATAATCTAGCAGTATATAAACTGTTTTCCATGTTAATTATGCATCATCTCTGTAATACCTTTTATATTGAGAGCTCAGTAGAATCCCTGGTGACCAAGAGATCATCCCTGAAGGCAAATTTAGGCCTGGATAGTTTTCTTTTCTTTCCTCAGCAGATATGATCTGAGTGTTAGATTTCCTCAGAAAAAAAACACAAGGCCAGAAGACTGTTTCACACTATTTTCAATAAAAAGTACACTTTTCACTCCATTGTATTTGTTGAACTTTCTTTACCATTCTTAATCCTGGAACCAGATCACTAACATATTCCCTGGGTAGACCAGGGGATGTTAAAGTGACTCTATTTTTAAAAATTTACCTTCTAAAGAAACTTTAGATTACATAAATGTTACACAAAAAAATATAGGGGATTCCCATATACCCCACTCCCTCTCCCTCCCACAGTTTCCCATATTAACAACATCCTTCATTAGTGTGGTACATTTGTTACAATTGATGAACTCATACTGAAGCATTGCCACTGTGTATTATAGTTTACATTTTAGCTTACACTCTATCCTGCGTCATTTTGTAAGTTATGACAAAATATATAATGGCCTGTATCCATCATTGCAATGTCATGCAGGACAATTCCAATGTCCCCAAAATGCCCCCTTATCACACTTATTGTTTCCTCTCCCTTCCCTCAGAACCTCTGGTGGCCACTGCCTTTACATCAATGATAAGAGTTCTTCCATCGCTAGAATAACAATAAGTCTATCATAGAATAATAATATGTCTACTTTAGTCCATTGTTCATTCCCCAATCTTGAGGATTTTTGGATGGTGATGCCCACTCTGCCTCTAATTGAGAGGGGCCTTAGATCCCATTGGGCAGATGAATGGAACTATCTTGCCTGCAGTTGCAGACACTCTCTGTTCCTTGGGATGGGCATTGTCCATCATCATCACCTCGTTAGCTGTCCTTGGTGAGTCCAGTGAACTGGGGAATAGCTGTTGCAACTCTGAGATTCAGGGCCTAACTAGCACATGGACAGATCAAAGATTTAAGTCTCTTGGACATACACCTATCAAGTAGAGTACTACCTATAGGTTCAAATAGAAGGGGCATGTGTAGGGAAACCACTAATGAGTCCAGCTCTGTCACACGGGGGAGCATAAATTCCAAGGTAAGGCCCACTGGCAGGGTGCCAAACTCCTGAGCTGTCTGCCCTGCCTATCGTGTCTGGATGTCTCTAGAGCCCTCAGGAGGTCTGCTTTTGTGGCACTATTTACTGTGGCAGTCAATGAGATCCCACTGTGAGGTGCATAAGCGTAACTTCTGGAATAGAAGAGTTTCATGGATTGAGCCTGCTAGATCACGCTCTCTAACTGATTAAATTAAAAACTCACAAGACATTACAGAAAACAACCATCTGAGGATTCTGAAATGTAACCAACAGCAGGCAGATCGGAGAATGGATTCAGAACATGATGTTTTATCTTTTAGCTTGATTCTGGGATGGCCCCAGTTTGCTGAATTGCCCAGCAAATGTAAGCACCAAAAACCTAGAGGGACACCCCATCATTCTGGCCAGGGCCCGAGGAGAGAAGGCCCAGCAAACCAGGAGTGTGGGTAATTTTCCCTTTTTTCTTCTCCTCTTAGATCTCTCTTGGCATTGCCCAAAGGGTTAACAAAATTCCACTGCTCTCAAGAGAGGGCTGGGATGAGGGCTCCTTGGGAACAGGAGAGGATGAGGGGAGTCCTGGAGAGAAGAGGGTTGCAGGAGGAAATATGCAAGTTACTGTACAAACCAACGCAAGTCTCTGGTTTACCCTCAATTGGCACAAGTAGAGAAAAACTTCCACGCATCATAGCAAGGAATGGAACTATGGTATCAGCTACTATCCAAGTTCCAGATTAGCCCTGAGTGGTCCTGCAAAGGGCAGAGACAGATGGTGAGGGCAAAGGCTTTGAAAATTAAACTCCCTTTGCAACCACTTCCTACAGAAGGCACATCAGAACTTGTGGTCCGAGCCTGCTGGGATTGATTGCATGGCAAGACAAAGAATGCAGTAAAACTTAACAGAATTTTCACAACATAATATTCAAAATATCCAGAATATAATCCAAAATATGCAACATACAAAGCCCAGAAAAACATGACCAATTCTAAAAGGAAAAGGGAATTAACAAATGCTAAACCCCCACAGATAATTCATAGGTTGAAATTATTAGGTGAAGGTAATAAAGTGGTTAGTATAACTATATGCAGAGGAGGAAGTTATAAATTAAAACATTAGTTGCTATATTAAAGCCAGGGATATCAATATGAAGTTGTGTTTATTGTAATATATTTATAAACAGATGCAGAAATAAATTTAGCTATCTGTATACAAATGTGGTAGTGTCTGTATATATAAAGTATATAGCTTTGTCAGCAGAGTGGCTACATCCCAGAAGTGATGAAGGCATGCAGTACCCAGATCTTGGTTTCTAAACACCAGTCTCCAATTTAAAGAATCAAGGTTCGTTGGAGAAATGGTTGATTCTAAAGGTTGGGTTAGACAAACTACAAGAGGATCCCAGAGCATCTTATACCACTAGAAAGAAAGACAGTTTCTCTCCCCCCAGTAAAAAGATGGGGGTATGTCAAAGACACAGGTGAAACTGATAGAGCTCTCATGGCCAATGGTGGAGCAATTTGACTCACAAAATAAGTAATTTCAGTATTGGATTATAATACACAGAATAAAAGTAATATCCATGAGCCCATGATATAAATATATGATCGAATAAATAAATAAAAAAGGGAGAGGAGACACATTTATGGTTGACTTCCAAACAATAAATGTAGATGCAATGAGTGAAGTAGAAAATCACCATTAGACAGCACAGGAGTAATTGATGCCGGCAAGATCCATTGATGGATGCTAAAATTAGAAGCTGGTATTCTGAGGCCAAACAGGGTATTTGCATACCTTTGAAGTTTCCCCCCCACAGTAGTTATTAATGATCTTCATGGAGTGAGAAGATTCCTTGTTATACTCTCCTTCGAAGAGCTGGAGGTGAATTTCCATGCCCTGGATCCCACTGGACTTAATGATTCGCTTCAACTGAGCAGGTGCTGGCAAGCTACGGTCCCTAGGCCAAATCCATCCCACCTGCTTTTCGCTTTTGTTTTTGTTTTATTGCCCCCAGTTACATTTTTTTAAACATCTTCAAATGCTTACATTTTAAATGACACACAAGTCTCTGCATAATTCTCAATTCTAGCTCTTGGTGTATAAAGCCTAAAATATTTACTATCCGATGGTTTAGGGAAAAGTATGCAGACTTCCGGAAGAGAAGGTGGCAAGGGGAAAATGACTTTACAGTGGAGGCATCCAAACCTGGCGATGGACTTAGCGTCAGCAGCGGCATCCCGTGGCTATCCTGCGTCCCCTAATGTGAGCTCACGTGACACTTAACCTCAGCGGTATTGTTTCGAATCCCCAGCCCCTGACGGGTCAAGAGAGAAGCATCAGACAGCTCAATTTGAGAGACATGAAAACAAGGAATGGGGGCCGATGTGGCTCAAGTGGTTGAGCTCCCGCCTCCCATATGTGGAGGGCCTCCTGAGGAAGTTCCCAAGGCCTCCTGAAGAAACAGTAAAACAAACCACAAGCAAAACAAATGGAAAAACCAACTCAGGGAAGCTGCTGTGGCTCTGTGGTTGAGCGCCGGCTTCCCACACACAAGGTCCCGGGTTCATTCTCTGGCCCCTGGAACCTCAAAAATTTTAAAAAAGTAAAGCGAGGAAAGATCAGGAAATATCGCAACCCAGAGGAGGCCAAGGCACCATTATGACAAAGTGCAAAGTGGCATCGTGGGTGGGATTCTGGAGCAGAAAGAGGGAACTAAGGGAAAACTTGGTGAAACCGGCATAAAGGGTGTGTTTTATGAATAGTGAGGTACCAGCGTAGTTTCTTCATTTTGATAAACGTACCTCGGCCAGGTACGATGCCTACATTAGGACAAGCCAGGTCAAAGGGATTTGGTAAAGCCTGGACTCCCTACTAGCTTTCCAACTCTGGTGTAAATCTAAAATTATTTCAAAATAAACAGTTTAAAACAGCAAAACCGCTTAGCCCTTTTCAGAGGCAGCACCGAGGAGTGAGTACAGATGGAATGAGCGATTGCTAGAGTCCTCAGAAATGTCTCCGTTCTATTCTGAGCAACTCTAAATAAAATAATAGTCCTTGTTATGTATAATGATATTCTTCCCAGCTTATGTATGTCTCATTTAAGGTACACTGATGTTAGAATAGCATTGAACTCAGTGCTACACTAACTCAAATGTACCCTAAATCTTGTAAAATCTACTTGCTCAACTGCCACTTTCAGACAAATCTTTCATACCCGCTCTCATTCCTTCCAACCAGATTTCTACCCCCAAATTCCTGCGTAGGAATTTCAGAAGCACTGGAGAGAGCTTTTCAGTGCCCTCTCATTTCATTACCATCACTGTATGAGATAAGCACGATACAAATGAGGAAGCCAGGACAGCTTTTTAAAGATCCTAGTGATCCAAAGGATTTGGAAAACTGCAAAATGTGGGAAAGGTGTCGTATAGAATTGGCAAGCTCTGGGTGAAGAAGTGGGAGAGAGAGTCAAAACGCCGGCAATGCCGGCGGAGTCCCACGTGTTTGCCTTGGCTCTTGACGAACTCCTATAAGGACGGACATCGATGGAAGCCTCCAGTCCACTCAGTCTGGAAGAGGCGGCC
>PVKH010047645.1:0-10279 GCA_004027955.1 Chaetophractus vellerosus | reverse complement strand
AAAAAAAAGAAATTCTTTCAGAAACAAAAGATGGTTAAAATCTGCCCTTCAATAGCTGAAAGTAAGTTATTCAAATAACAAGCCAAGAAATAAATATTTATATCACAAGCTTAATCATAAGCCTAATTATAAAGTGAAATAAAACCTCTAAGGTATTTTTTCCAAGAAGGCTATTACCTAACAATGAAATGACTTATGTATGTCATGAATATGTGATTTAATTCTTTAATGTTACCTTTAAGTGTGAACATTTTGCAAAAAGTATAGTATCTAGAATGTAGATAAAAAATAAAAATTAAGATTTTAGCCAAACCTTGAATTAATAACTGAAAAGTTATCTGGTCAAATCACTACAGTACTGAGCAATGTGGTCATTATTTGATCATCTGTTGACTATCATACTCAGTTGTAACCAGAGTGAAACAGTGAAGATTGAATTGACATATAGCAGTATCCTTACGTGGAGATCACTCTTTCAATTAACGTGGCTGGACCCACACTGCCTTTTCTTAAGTGAGCTTCATTTCCTACTCTGACCTTCAATCTGTACATTTCCATTTTAAGTTTCTCCATAAGAAAACTTTTCTCAAGTTTCTATTTAGACTTGTTTGCTCAATGATTTTTAAGCAATGTTTCATTCCACAGGGACTTCTGGTTTAGTATCTATTGAGACCCAGTCTTTTTTATTTTTAATTGTATATATGGTTTGTCTAAAAAACAAAATCCTTTTTATTACACTATATACTGGATTTGAAATCTTACACAACTAAGACAAAAAATAGTAATCGCCTTTTGGGTTGAGAAAACATAGCTAAAGATACATGCATATAGTACTGACGTGGTTTCAAGAAGGTTTATGCCATGTAAAGTTAACACATACTTTGGAGTCTGAAGTAAAATGTAAGATTGTCCTTAATATAATTCAGTGGAAGCAAGCATCTTTATGACCACTTTCTTGTTATTATTTATTTAGCCCATAGTCTGGAAACATTTTCTTAAAGTGTTGGAAGGGATTGTCACCATATTTGAAAAGTCTAAAATAGTTTAATACTAATGTAAATTTATAATTATTTGAGAGTAGGACACAGTTTCCTGTCAGTTTACCTTATGTTTCTCCTCTGGGACGTTCTTTGGGGAGAAAAAAAAGTTGCGACATATGGTATTATTTAAAATGGGATGAAAAGTGAAGATTTGGCTTACCTATAGTGTGTTTTGCCCAGGGAGTTGGTACACAGCTGAAGAAACACCGAGCCAAGCGGCAGTCAACATCATCCTAATTCACTGTGCCACTGATTTCTAGGACTGTTGTCAACCCACACTGCAACGAAGCATGCATTTGAAAGCACCATAGATTTAGATTTTTTCTTTGATTATTTTCCGATGTTGCCAAACCCAAAGCACTTTTTAAAATAATTAAAGCTGGTTCTGCCTGCACAAACCCTTCAGTTAGCTGCAAAGAGACAGCTTAGTTTACGGACTGTCGCCCCGGCAACCATCCACAACGCATTTAGCCTGGAGAATTGAAAGCAGGACAATCTCATCCAGGAAGGAAAACAAGTGTATATATTCTTTAAAGTTGCTAGGTAAGTGCTTGAAAGAGTTGTACCCCGTTGCACTTCCATAGTTGGCACAGTCACCATGATCTCCTGTCCCACTGAGATTTTCTCCAGGAAAGCCATAACTTTGTAATTCCTGTAATGTGCCAGAAGGGCCCCTTTCCAAATATGAATGTTAAACACAGGGAGGATCCAATAAATTACAGCCAAACTAGTTGTATTCTTAGAGTCATGCCTGAGAAAGCACCAATCAATGGAGACCCTTAGATCAGAACGTATTTCTTGTCTAGACAGGCTTGTGACATCCCAAAGCAAAGCTTCAGTAAATGGACTGCATTTTTGTTTGAGTCATAAATGGTAATAAATCAAACTCAAAAAGACTTCAAATTAAGGACTACAAAAAACATACTCAGTGTTCCAGGGCACTCCAAAACACAAGGTCACCTGGCATTTTTATGCTGTTAGACTTTTTTCTGCCACTTGCTGAAGGACACAGGGGTATCTTATCAAAAGATTTACTTAACATTATATGTATTTAGTTGAATAGGGCACAAATATTGTATTATAATAACAGTGGCTAAAATTTATCAAATGCTTATTAGGCTAGTCCTTTACATGCATGATGTCATTTAACCCTCCCACATTACAGATGCGGACATTGAGGCTAAGAAAGGTTAAACAAATAAATCGTGGAGCCAAGGACTGAACCCAAAAAGCCAGGCCATGATGTTGAAATATTTACTACTATTACCATGCTCTTTACACACAAACACACAGGCACACATGCTTCTCTGGTGAATGACGGCATCAGGGTAAAAATCACTCAGCGATTGCTAAGTCTATGTAAACTCTTTCAACACCCAGTGCAACCTGGAGCCTGACACTAATCCGAGCACACACAGGCTAGCATTCAATTTTACTTACTACGGCCTACCTTATTTCTACTCCCAGAAGGTGTAGTCCTATCTCTTAGCTTTTATGTTAAGAGGAAGTTATACATACTGTAGTTTCCAACTTACAGGATTTCTGAAGGATTAACCTAGGGTTCAGGCTGCTTTACAATCCATGAGTCTTTTAATTGGTTACCTAAAGAGTAATCCTCCCCTTGTCACTCTTTTTGGAAAATATTTCCCAAAATGTATGTGCATTTAATAGCTGTGTCTTGGAACTCACAGTTTATTGGAGAGACAGGTGCGCAAAACAAGATGAAACGAGGTGGCAAGGCTACCACAGAGCTGTGTAAAAGATCTGAGGCAGTGTGGAAGGGGAAGGGGAATGCCTAAGGGGAATGGAGGAAGGATATAGGGAGTCATCACAGAAGAGATGTATTTGAGCTGAAACTTGCAAGACTGATGGTTCACCGGGCAAACTATAGAAAGAAGGGCAACTATAGAAACTATAGAAAGAAAGAACAGCAGCATGTCCAGAGAAAGGAGAGCATGGAGAATATTTTCAGTGTGGTTGGAACACAGAATACATGAGGGGGAAAGGAGGGAAGAGAGGCTGTTTACAGCTGATTTGGGAGAGACATTAAAGGATTTTATTCAGGGAAAGACATGATCAAATCTGTACTTTAGAAAGATACTTCTGGAAGCAGGATTGAAAATTAATTGGAGGAGAGGAGCAGTAGAACATTTAGAAGATTATTATAATGAATCAGGAAAAAAAGCACACACGATGGTGTCCCTGGCAACAGTTGTGAGAAAAGATGTAAGCTTTTTCAGGAAGCCCATAGAGGGGGCGTCTTGCTTTTAAGGAACACAATCTTCCTGGGAACATTTTGCCTCAAATATCTTTTCCACTTGGAAGCATCTGAGATGGAGCATGGAGTGGGGGGATAGAGGCAAGGAGGGAGGATGACTAGGGCATCTCAGTGGTCTGAGAAAGGAGATAAAGAAGACATCATTGAGGTCCAAGAGTCAGAACAGCCTACAGAAACTTGAACGAGAGAGACCAGGATTTTCTGTAACACTGAATGGGGGCTGCTGGTTTCATTAACTGGGGTATTTTGCAACTCAGAAAAACGATGTATGTGAGCACGAAGGTCCTCAGCTATTCTATGACGTGGAGCCCAAGATGACATCCCTTAAAGCCCTGCCTCCCAACTATGGTTGAACATCCTCGGGGGAGATTTTATAAAAATCACAAGTTCTTGTAATTTCATAGAAAGAAGGCTTTCAAATCACTCTTCACAGGAAAGGACTATAAGTGGCCAGACACATATAAAATTGTTTTATCCTCATCAGCCATCAGAGAAATGCAAATCAAAATCATTTTTTGATTTTGATATTGGCAAAAATTTTAAAGATTAATGATATTAAGTGTTGTTGGGGAAATTGGTATTCTTGTACATTATTGTGGGTATGTAAATCAGTAAAACTCATTTTGGATATTGCAACCTGGCAGTGTCTATTAAATTTTTTTAAGGTTTATTTTATTGATTTATTTCTCCCTCCACCCCCTCGTTGTTTGCACTCTCTTTGTCTGTTTGTTGTGTGCTCGTCTTCCTGTTTCAGGGGGCACCAGGAACTGAACCCAGGACTTCCCATGTGGGAGGGAGGCACCTAATTGCTTGAGCCACTTCTGCTCCCTGCTTTGTTGTATCTCTCTCATTATGTTTTCCTCCTTGTGTCTCTTGTTGCATCATATTGTTGAGTCAGCTTGCCATGCCAACCCATTGCGTCAGCTCACTGTTTTCCTCGTCTTCTTTAGGAGGCACTGGGAAACCTACCCAGCACCTCCCATGTGGTAGGCCGGAGCTCAATCACTTGAGCCACATCCGCTTCCCTGTCTATTACATTTTTAAATGCACATACTCTTCAACCCTGCAATTCCATTTCTGTATTTAACCTATAATAATTCTAATACATGATCACAAAGATGCAGGTATAATGATTTTTTTGCCAATTATATCATATATTGATGGAATTATAATGGAAATAATAACAAAAAACAATTTTTTAATATAATGGCTTAATTTGCTAAGTGAAATATTTCTTTGAAACATACAAAAGGTTGTCAAATATGTCATTATAAAAGCCCTGGAATTTATAAAAAGACATCTCTACAGTGATTTACAGGTGTTCCACTCTATGTCATATCAAGCAATTCCTGTGTATGCATTTAATAGCTGTATCTTGGAATGATGAGCCATATCTTAGCTGGGCTTCTTGGAAGAATTTTGCTCATGATGAGCTGTATAAAAGAAAAGGGTTGTTTTTGGTTAGTGGGTGAGCATTTATGCTTCACTAGGCAATAAACGGTTCGGCTTCTGAAAATAGAATAGCTTGTTCAATACTATATTTTTCTGTTAAAGTTTCTTTTTGGTCCTTGGTGGCTTAATTTCTTCCCTCTGATTTTCAGGAATAGACAAAGGTACAGGTGAAATTGGTATTGGAGACCTTGGTGGCAGGCATGTTGTTGAGACCATTTTAACCAGTGGTGGCGCTGTTTGGGCAGTAATAGGCTTGGTGTAGTGTTCTTGGCATGGATTTAAAACGGAGCTTTTGGGATTCTTAAAGTCGTCATAAGTTACAATCAATTGTTTTGTGGTGGGTGAACTTTTTAGAGATGGTGGTCTAGTATTCCACTTATATTTTCCAGCATTTCTCTAATTCCATTTAGAAGCATTTTGTTCAATCTTGCAAGAGCCAGGATCGTTTTTTCTTTTTATCTCTACTTTTATCTACACAAGATGTCTGAACACTCAAAGAATCTGAAAGTTTTGACTGTCTCACTTGGGCTGTAGCTTTGGAGGATGAAGATCGTTCAGTAACTGTTGGAGTAAAGAAGTTAGTATGTAGTTTGGGCTTCTATTTTTATATAGTCACATGTTGTATTCTTTCCATTTCCAGTAAAGGAGTTAACAAGTGTTCAATAGAGCTTTCTGGGGACTGCACCATCGCTTTCCAATTTTCTGATTTTGAGAGGGCTAATTTGTGAAAGTCCAGAGTATTGAAAGGTGGGGGGAGAAAAGTAGGGTATGGACATACTTCACTTGGTTCCTTTCTGAAAGATTCTTCAAAGTTTTCTATGGTTTCTGGCGTTAAGTGCAGGTCTATCTTTTAAAAATAGCTGAGTAAAGTATCATTTCTTTCATTTTCCGATAAATCACTTTCATCTGTTATATTTTTTTCCACACTGCTGTTTCCATATTTCAAATTCCAGTTTGGAGCAGAAAAGGTTTCACCCTTGTTGTTTTCTATTGCTGAACACGAATTAATATGAGGCTCATTTTCGTCTTTTCCATCGGCATAGGGCCAGCAGAGACCTAATGGCATCTACTGCTGTAGTCCAGTGTAAGCACCCACTCGCTCTCAACTGAAGCGTTTGCTAGTGAGTGGTTCAGAGTGAAGAGCCTTAAATGATTATTCCTTACATTCAAGCCAGTTTCCATTAACGATTTTTTGAAATCCCTGTTCTTAAGAGCATAACTCCATAGCTGAAATTATCCCTTGTTTACTATTCTGTGTTCTTTTTTGAGCATTTGCTGACAAATTAAGTTCTAGCATCAGTTGCACTACTGGAATTTCCAAATGGTTCACCTGCTGCACTATCCCGTTCAGGTAGGAGGTTTTTATTTTCAGGAGCAGGTACTTCCGAGTCCGGATTCCAACGAGATAAGTTCTCACGAGAGATGTTCGACAAAGGTAGAGTGGTGCCACAGTTCCCGCCACTTCCTCTCTCCATTTTGTTGTAGCTGCTCTCTGTTTTCTTAAAATGCCCGCGGCTCTGCAGGCCCACGCGTCCTCCCCTGCGACCTCTTCCAGAGGGCCGCCGCCCCGAAGTCCCGTGGCCTCCGCATACTGGGCTGGCGGCTTGAGGGGCGCCGCCTCCCCCTTCCTGGAACCGGAGGCGAAGGGGTCAGCGGGCACTCGCCAGGGGGCGGGGCGCGGGCGCCGCGGCGGTGAAGGGGCTGTGGGGGCCGGGGCCAAGGCCCATGTAATGAATTCTTACTCTCAATGTTTTAAAAAACTTTTATTATGAAAAGTTTCAAACGTATATAAACAGAATGGTATAGTGAACTCCCATGTACCTATCACCCATCCAACCGTTTCATTAATAGCAGAAAATAGTAAATGGTCTACATGTCAAGCCATAGGAGATGGTTTTTATAAAATGTGGTACATCTTATTTTGAATTTTGGAATGCTGTGCAGCAGTTTAAAAAAGGAAGAAAGAGCTTTAAATACTGCCAAGTATGGGCTCCAAGTCACAACTGTTTAAATTACAGTAGTATTCATTTCACCTGACTGGCAAAGGGGTCCATGGAACAAAAAAGGTTACGAACTCCTGATTTAAGTGAAAAGAGCCAGTTGCTGAGTAACGCAGATAGTCAGGATTAGGTCTAAGATTTTGCATTTCTTAATCCCCTGAGCTACAACAGTTCATTACCCTAACAAGGAAAGATTGGAGATTAAATAAGAACATGCTTGGGTAACATGTGTAATATATAGTAATTAATTGTTTATACAATTGTATATCCCTACACACCCGTGCATATACTTAACAGTATATGCTTATTCTGAAAACTTATACACAATTCTTATGAATCTTTCCAATTAATTCGTTTGCTTCCCACATTCCCAATTCGGCTTCATTAAAATATTTTAAAAATAAAAACTTATTTATTTGTGTAAACTATCGCTTCTCCGCCTTTGGCTAAGATCAAGTATAGTATTTGTCTAAACTAAATCAATCTGTCAGCAAGTACTGTCCTGTGTGAATCTGCCAGACAAAAGTTCCAGACATAAGAACTAGCTGTTCTTGATTTATTATTACCGTCTAGGACTTTAATTACTTTATACTTGAAACTTTCGGAGAGCAGGCAACTTTTCTTTTACGTTTTTTAATTCCAGTTTCTAAAACAGTGCTAAGCACATAGCTGCTTTTACCAAATGTTTATTGAAGAAATGACTGAATGATGAGTGAATGAAGATTGCATTATTTCTCTTGAAAATCTCTAGGGATTCTTCACCTGGGTGACTATATTTCTCTCTAATTCAAGAAATAGCAGACTATTATTTAGAATATAAGCTTGTGAGTGTGTGTTTTCTGAAAGATTATGTGAATATTTCCCTACCATTGATTTTACAAAGAGCTTTAAGAAGTTGGATAACTGTCATGCATCCCTTTTAAAACCATATTATAGTTATTTAAGTCTTAGACCTTAAGAATAAAGGTCAGGGATTATTCTTTGAATGCTTCCCCAGGATCTACCACAGGGCGTGACAGTAGACACTTGTCTTAGTCTTCTAGGCCACTATGACAAATACCACACAATGGGTTAGTTTAACAACAGGAATTATTGGATTATGGTTTTCAGAGGTTAAAAGTCCAAAATCAAGGCATTGGCAACTAAATGCTTTATCCCCCAAATCTGTAGCGTTTTGGTGCTGGCTTGCTGTGATCCTTGGGTTTCCTTGGCTTGCCACCTGTCACATGGAGCTCTCTCCCTCGACCAGTTTCTACTGACTTCTGGTTATGGCACCTCCCTGTGGCTTTCTCTGACTTCTGTCTTCTGGTTTCTTCTCTTTATAAGACCTCTAATAATATGGATTAAGACCCACCCTGATTCAGTTGGGTCACACCTTACCTAAAAATAATATCTTTAGACGGTCCTATTTATACATGAGTTCAGACCCATAGGAATGTGGATTAAGATTAAAAACATGTCTTTTGTTGGTATATATAATTCAGTCTACCACAGTGTTTAATAAATATCACCGAATGAATGCGTAAGTGTGGTCCAATAATTTTTATTTAGAGAATTTCCCTCGGAAGGGGTTTCGTGTTCTCAAAGCATTTCTTCCTCTTCCAGCTGTACCTTCTATTGCAATTGTTCTCATGCCAGTATCTTAGAGAATTCTTGATTCTCCCAGAATAGAGGCCAAGGAAGATGAGGATGGTGTGGTCTCACTGTTGCTCCTTACACAAACTGTGTTTGCTCTGTCACTAAGACCTAATTAAACTGTTATGCCACCACATTTCTCTGAGGACTAAACCGAGGGTGATTTTTCCAGGCTCTTAATCTCTTAAATTGCCTCTGTGTCAAAATTCTCCCTGTGGCCATTATTGGTAACACCTTGAAATAACCAAAAATTATGGCAGAGAGGAAACACATTTGCATGGTAAGCCCTTGCCTTTGGACATGTAGCAAAATATCCCTTAACACTTAAGAAACAAAATCTTTTCTGCTTTGTGAACCAGTGAAAATCTAATAAAAATGTGTCTCCCCTGGGTGCTTCAGATCATTAGGATCCTGGCTTCACGCTTTGCTTTAACAAATAACTTATTTTAAATTTTTCTCTGGGGAGAAGGCAAGGAACCAAAAATATCTTGGAAGAAAACTTTACCTAGCAACCTGATAAGGCTGTTTCATACAGTTTCTAAAATTTAACTTCTTGCAGCAACACCTTTGTGACTGTTTAGTTTCTGATTTGGGTAGGTACTGAAACTTCGTCAAGGTTAAGCAAGGAGGAAAGAGTAATGCCTTATATCTGAGTAGCAGTTTATGGTTTTTATATACATTCATTGTGAACGCTACCTTAATCGATCACCTACTGCATGCCAGGACATTGTGCTAAGTGTATTTACATGTGTATAGAGACTTTAATCTTTGTCACAATTCTATGCAGTTGTAGGTATTACAAGACCCATTTTGCTAACGAGGAAACTGAGGTTTAGTTAAGTAATATGCCCAAGGTCATAAAGTTAGAAAGTGGCTGAACTTCATGATTTCAAACATGGATCTGTCCGACCGTGAAACTCACAGACTTATTTCACTTGGTGAAAATCTTAAAAAGGGAAGTGAACAAATAATTTTTTCCCTTTTATATTTTCTATCTAATCCTTCTCATTTCCCACAGCTGCAAATCTCCCTTTCTGCATCCATCTTTTTTTCCCTCCTTCCTCTTCTCGTTTATTGTCTGACAGTAACCTTGAGCATGGAAAAGTCTTTTTCTTTACATTTTGTGCCTTTCAAAATGCCTGTCATATAGAACATGCTCCATAAATACCTGTGGAATGAATGGAATTTTTTTTCTCAGTTTAAACCTTGCATAATAATCCTTTAGTTTTTGTTTATTTATTTATTTATTTATCTTTTGTATATTTATATTTTTTTAGGATACATTGATTATATAAATGTTACACAGAAATTTTAGGAGTACCCATATGCCACCCTCCCACACCTCCCACAACCTCCCATATATATATCCTTCATCAGTGTGGCACAACGCCTGTGATTGATATACACATTTTGGGGCTTTGCCATCAAGCATGGATCACAGTTCAGACTGTAGACCACCCCCTCTCCCACACAGTTCTGCATGATACATGATGATATAAAATGGCCTATATCCTCCATTCCAACATCACCCATGACAATTCCCAAGTCCCCAAAAAAGCCCCGTATTACAATTGCCCTTCCTTCTCCCTGCCCTCAAAGTGTCCAGTGACCCTGGCTCCACATAATTTTGTAATTTCTTCCATTGCATGTATCACAAGTCTATAACAGGACACCAACAAGTCCATTCTAGTCCATAATTTTCCCCCAATCCTGAGGAGTCTGGGATGGTGATGTCCCCTCCACCAACAAGTGAAGCGGAGCTTATATCCCATGGATATGATGGAAGAGTTGTCCTGCCTGCAGCTGCAGGCTCTCTCCATTCCCCAGGATAGCCGTCGTCGATCATCAAGTCCCCACTAGCTGCCCTGGGTGAG
>PVKH010047644.1:0-10332 GCA_004027955.1 Chaetophractus vellerosus | reverse complement strand
AGCTGCTCAGAGGTGGAGGGATCAGGGTCTCCATCATGCATCTCTAACCCAGTTTGGGCACAACCACAGAAAGACCCTGCACCACGGACTCCCCAATGGAGTAGCTGCTCCTCATTTGTGCTTCTGCTTCTCTCTTACCAGTATGGGATGAATTGTGCCCCCAAAATGACATGTTCAAGTCCTACACCCCCAGTCCTGGGAATGTCAATTCATTTGTAAATAGGATCTTTGAAGATGAATTCAGTGGCATGATCCTGCCCACATCTTGATGTTGGACTTCTGGCCTCCAGAACCGTGAGATAATAAACTCCTGTTGCTTAAGCCAACTAACTAGTACGTGGTACTTTGATGCAGCAGCCATAGCAAACTAAGACTCCTGTTATTAATCTCATGCCACAGAATGAAATTGTTCAAGTATCCAATACCGACGAGACCAGCAGGACGTTCTGTGGCATCTGTGAAGGCAGTGGCTATAATCACCACGGGCACAGAGGCCCCAGCACTGTATAGAGCGTCCCGTTGGTTCTCCGTGTGTGTTGATTGCTTTGCCAGAAGAAACAAAATGCAGTGGCTACAGAGGCCCTGGGCACTGACGCTCAATTGCACGTGCATGGGACCAGGAGGGACACTTAGCAAAGCAAACTGTGTGTCCAATTACCTTGATTATTGGTGATCAACCAATTATTTCCCTTGCTGGGATCCTGGAGCTGGAAGACCTCTAAAGGTCAATATAGGGTGCATGAATGGCATTTCCTTTTCACGGTAAATATGAGAGGTGTCCAATCCAAGGAGGAAGTAATTTTGTCCCTCCTAATTTGTATGCAACAGACTAAAGTTCCCTGATTTTGAAGAGTTGTCTGTCAATTGCCAAAGCCAGTTGTGATAAAGATTTTTCTAAGATTACAAGGCACCCATGCAATTCCAAATCTCTTCTTGGGACAGCTAGTTCCACTGGGTTCTGTCTGGGAGGCTACAACCAAAATTTGATGCAGATTTCAAAACTGAAATACAGCACTAGCATAGAGAAATAGCCGTATAATATATTGCCCTGGTACGTTCTGTCTCCTTTATATTACTGAAAATTATTTTTTGTACTTCAAGCACCACTGAGCAGATGTCCTTACAAGACTGCCTTCATTTCATCTTGGACTTGTTTTTCTGAGAGGTTTAATTTAAGAGTTAATATCAAGAAACTTTATGTAGCTCCCTGCAACCTAAGCACATCTGAACAACAAAACTGAGAAAAATTTACAAAAAAAAAAAACCCAACATGTATTCAGAAGCGAAAGATGCTTTAAAAAAAAGAAAAAAACTTACCTTGAACAGAACGCTATTTCCAGAGCTAAAATTACAGATTTGCTTAGCTGCAGTCCAGAGCAGCAAGTCCAAACAGAAGCTTTCCTGGCAGCCTCAAAGCAAATCCGCTTGACCCCAAGCACCCAATAATTCTGCAGGCTGCCACCATTGCTCCTCTCTCCATAAAGAAGTAAATTTTGGAAAGGACAAAAATCAGGCAAATAAATCTGTCAATCATTTTTTTCTTCAATTTTTCAATAGAATGTTTTTTCTTAGACCATGAAAATATACATGCCCACTCATTTGGAATCCTCTCATTAATGGGAAGCATTAAGTCTAATGAGCTAGTCCCTTCACCTATTTTCAAGAACTGTCTTCTGTTCCTTTACAAGCCTGTTCTCACTGTAAGGCTAACACCTGTACCTCTCAGTGCTCTTTCATTTTGCTCAAACTCCTGGCTTAAGATTAATGCATTTTTATTATATCACTATAATTTATGTGAGAGCAGAGCCCATATCATTTCCAAGAGATTAATATACATGACAGCATTTTTAATCTCTAAATAAGAACATAAATGTTAGTTATCTTTATCTTTATCATCCCTTCAGAACCTAAGGCTTAGCAAGAACTCCATAAACGTTGGTTGGAATGAATTTAAATCTAGTCAAAGAAGAAAGAAACAAGAGAAACATTAAATGAGGACGATAAATCTGAAACAGAGTGTGCCATTGTGCCATCGGCGCTGACTCCACGGGGTGGGCTCCTGAGTCTGGGCGTGTGCCCGTAACCAGATGTGGCTTGCCCGTGGCGTCATCTAATGCCAGCCTGGAGTTGTAGTCGGTGCTCACATCCCTCAGAGAGGAAACTGATTGCACGAGGCGTTAGTGAACAGTCCCCAGGGAGCCTGAGACCTCCACACGGTGCACTCCAGGAGACTGCTCTTTGACCACTGCCCAGTATCCACGCCAGCCTCTCCCACTGCCAACCTTCCTGTGTTAAACACTGCCCTCAGAGAGTCAAGAGGCAGCTATTCTGAAGACACTCATCACAGGGCTTCCCACATTTGGGACGGAGACTCAGACAGGGATAGGGAGGTATGGAGATAAAAGAGGGAGAGATATCCCACAAAAGGAAGACAGCGGGCTAAGCCTGCCACCAAGAGAGCATCGTAAACTGGTACCAGAAACACACAGAAAGAGCACCGACGCCACCGCTGCCCTTTGTGCCAGTCCAGAGAATATGATCCAAGAGCATATTTCAACAGGAGGAAAAGATAGAGGCATGAAATTGGTCATTGAAGCATTATCGATACCAGGATAAAAAAGAGAGAATTTATTGGGATGAAAAACAAAACATACATGTTCAGGCTAGTGAAAGATGGTGCATCTTTATAGTAGAAAATTATGCTATTTAAAAATGCAATAAAAATGCTCATCTTGAAATATAGAAAATGTTTATGATCATGGTAGATGAATAAAGGAATATTCGGAAAGTAAATAGACCATAATTATATATTATAATTATGTAAAAAGTATGATAGGTGTTTGAACAAGGGCTTGAAAGAACTTCTAAATTTTGAAAATGGTAACTATATGAAACCTATTAGATTACAAACTTTGTTTAAAAAAAAAACTTTAACAGTTACTTCATCAGCTTTTGAGTTAGAAAGAACCAAAAATATTTGAGTACACTCAAAAAAGGATTTTTAAGTTTAATTAGCCATCACAAACAATTTTTTAATTTTAATCAGCACCCTGTCAATGGGTCTTACATCGGAATATATGAAACCCATCTCCCCCAATGTATCAGAGTTAGACTCATTTATAATTTTCCTACACATGATTCTTCTATCCAATTAATTTTAACCTATAATTAGCACTATACCCATTAAATATACGTCCCAGAGACTTAAATCTTCCAGCTGTTCATATGCCAGGTGAGCCCTGCATCTCAGCTGAGTTGCAGCCAACACCTGCTCTCCAGTTCATCAGACTCACCAGGACAGTAACAAAAGGATGATTATGGACAACACCCAATCCAAGAAGCAAGAAGTATCTTCAGCTGCAAGGAAACAGTTCCATCCACCTGCCCCATGGTATCTAAGCCCCTTCTCAATTGGAAACAGAGTGGGCATCACCATCCTAAAATCCTCAAGATTGAGGAAAAACAAACACAAGGACTAAAGTAGACATTATTAATCTAGTAATGGAAGAACTTGTAACATTGATATAAAGGCAGTGGTCGCCAGAGGTTCTGAGGGGAGGGAGAAGGAAGAATAGGTGTAACATGGGACATTTTTGAAACATTGGAATCCTTCCACATGATATTACAATGCAGGATACAAGCCATTAGACATTTTGTCAAAACCTATGAAATTGTACAGTGCGACCATAATGTAAAGTGTAAACCATGATGTAAACTGCAGACTATGGTTAGTAGCAATGCTTCAATATGTGTTCATCAATTGTAACAAATGTACCACACTAAGGAAATATGTTAATGGGGGAAAGTGTGGGTGGAGGAGGAGTTGGGGTTTATGGGAACCCCCTATATTTTCAATGTAACATGTATGTAATCTAAAGCTCCTTTAAAAATAAAGAATATATATATATATAAAGAATTATACACCACAATGAAGTGGGTTTTATCCCATGTATGCAATGGTTTTCAACATTAGAAAATCGGTGCAATAAACCACAAAAATAAATTAAAGAAGAAAAATCAAATGATCCTCTTGATTGATATAGAAAAGGCATTTGATGAAATACAGCATATTTTCCTGATAAAAACACTCCAACAGATAGTAATAGAAGGAAGCTTTCTCAATATGGTAAAGTACATATATGAAAAACCTACAGCTAACATTGTACTCAGTGGTAAAAGACTGAAAGCTTTCCCTCTGAGAGCAGGAAAAAAACAAGGATGCCTACTGTCACCACTGTTATCCAACATTGTGCTAGAAGTTCTAGCTAGAGCAATTAGGCTAGATAAAGAAATAAAAAGCACCCAAATAGGAAAGGAAAAAGTAACACTTTTACTATTCACTGATGACATGATCCTATATCTAGAAAATCTTGAAAAATCCACAACAAAGCTTCTAGCACTAATAGACGAGTTCAGCAAAGTGGTGGGATATAAGATTAATACGCAAAACTAATTAGCGTTTCTATACATTACTGGTAAGCAATAGGAGGAAATCAGAAAAAATCCATTTGTAAGAGCTACTAAAAGAATCGAATATTTAGGAATAAACTTAATCAAGGACATAAAGGACCTGTATTCAGAAAACTACAAAACATTGCTAAAAGAAACTGAAGAAGACTTCAATAAATGGAAGAACATTCCGTTTTCATGGACTGGAAGAATAAACATGATTAAGATGTCAATTCTACCCAAACTGATTTACAGATTCAATGCAATCCCAATAAAAATTCCAATAGCCTTTTTGCAGAAATAGAAAAGCCAATTATCAGATTTATTTGGAAGGGTAAGGGGCCTCAAATAGCCAAAACTGTCTTTAAAAAGTAGAATGAGGGGCCGGCCGTAGCCCAGTGGATAGGGCGCCGGTACACCACATGGGAGGCCCTGGGTTCGGTTCCCGGGGGCCTCTCCGAGTGGGCAGACCGCCTGAGAAGGCAAAACCACCGTGGGTGGGACAGAGCCGCCGTGGGCAGGGCAAAGTCGCCACGGGCAGGGCGAGCGGCCTGCGAATGGAGCAAAAAGCCACCCGGGAACGGAAGCAGACCCACCCACAAGTGGGGCAAGCCGCCTGCGCAGTGAGCTGACTCGGTGCGTCCCCGCAGCGGGGGGAGACAAAGCAGACATAGAACACAAAAAATGAACACACAGCAAGAGCAAGCAGAAAGGGGAGGGATATGTAACAAAATAATAATAATAATAATAAATTAATTAATTAATTAAAAAAACAAAAGTACACCCTATTTAAAAAAAAAAAGTAGAATGAAGTTGGAGGACTCTCACTTCCTGACTTCAAAGCATTTTACTTAGCTACAGTGTTAAAAACAGCATGATACTGGCATAAAGATAGACAGATTGGTCCAATGAAACTTAATTGAGAACTCAGAAATAGGACCTCAGATCCATGGTCAAGTGATTTTTGACAAGGCGTCCAGCCCTCCCAGCTGGGCCAGAACAGACTATTTAACAAAGCATGCTGGGAGAACTGGATAGCCATATTCAAAAGATAGAAAGATGACTCCTATCTCACACCTTATACAAAAATTAACTCAAAATGGATCAAACACCTAAATATAAAAGCTACAACCATAAAATTCCAAGAAGAAAATATAAGGAAACATCTTCAAGATCTTGTGGTAGGTGGGTAGTTTCTTAAACCTTATACCAAAATACAAGCAACAAAAGGAAAACATAGTTAAATGGGACACCTCAAAATTAAACACTTTTGTCAGAGACGTGAGTGGGGTCGATGGTGCTGGAGTGTGAAGGTGAGCAGGGTGGGGGTTTGGGACGGACTATCCGTGGAACTGAGGAGAGGACTGGAGGAAGGAACAGGTGATCTCTGGGGATGAAGGTCTGTGGATGAAACTACAATGGTGGGATTTTTTTGGCAACTATAGCAGGGGCAGTCACTGGTGCAGGACGTCGGTGGTGGGGGGATAGGTGGGAAAGGGTGCGCCTGGGGCATGCCTCTATGGAATATGATGACATCTTGGCATAAGGTGTTCTCTCCATCGGTGGAGACCCACACGAGAAAATATTAAACTCCAATCCTGGGGAGGCCTGCTACATTTTCAAATAGAGGGCCAGGAACCTCTCGAGTACATGGGCAGTGCCCAATAAAAGAAGACAGACCAATATGTCAAGCCCTCAATTTTAATGCATGTAACTATGAACCTTGTTCTTCAAAAACTGAAACGTAGTGGCTGCCATAGGTTCCGAGGGGAAGAACTTGTAACACTGATATAAAGACAGTGGTCACTAGAGGTTCTGAGGGGAGGGAGAGGGAAGAATGGGTGCAACATGGGGCATTTGGGGGACATTGGAGTTGTTCTGTATGGTATTGCAGTGATGCATACAAGCTGTTATACATTTTGTCAAAACCTGAAATTGTGCAGTACAAAGTGTAAACCATAGTGTAAACTATAGACCATGGTTAGTAGCAAGGCTCCAATATATGTTCATCAATTGTAACAAGTGCACCACACTAATGAAAGATGTTTTTAATGGGGGAAAGTGTGGAGGGGGGCATCCCCTATACTGGAATCCCCTATATTTTCCATGTAACATTTACATAATCTAAAGCTCCTTTAAAAATAAAGAAAAATATAAAAATAAGACTTTGTTAATAAAGTAAATAGGAGAAAATATTTGGAAACCACATATCTGATAAGGGTTTGATATATAAAAAAATAAATCTTAAAAAAAAAAAAAAGAAACATCTGATGGGAAACAATAGGAAGTGTGATTTTTAGAAGTTATTTTTTTAAATGTTGCCTGAAAAACAAAAGGGGATATGGGATATCCCAAGCTAAGCTTCCCTAGACAAATGGTAGGCCCAGCTCAGAGTATGTATGGGCTATGGATGGGATCAAGCAGGAAATGGTCAGTGGTCACACATTAGTTCTTTCAGCCACTTCTAGACACCACATCCCATAACTAGTCCTTCTAAAGTAGAGAAGAAAGGGATGTTTTGGTTCCTCACAAGACATTTTCATTCTCTCACCTTGTTTTCTTTGGATTAGATTTGAACCAAATATTGTTGGAAAATCTGGCAATCAAACGAAAACACAAATTCCCAAACCTACATCTTCAGATTACAGAGAAGTCACCCTGGGGTGCAGGCCGAGTGAAATATTTTACCCACATCTGCCCATTGACGAAGAAAGCACAAGGGTAAGGGAACAGCTACCTGTGATTGGTAGCCCAGAAGGAACAGGTGAAAAGCTACCGCCTGGGACCTCAGGCACCTCTTAGAATTGACTATAAAACTTTACCATCCAGTCTTCAGATCAAATAATAAATAGGTCTGTGCCCACATTTTCCAATAAAATGCTGATTTTCATTTCCTCCCTCTATCCACTGCCCTGATGTTTTAGTATGCAGAAGGTGTGGGTTTCTAAACTAATAATCAATCCAGGTTAGTGGAATCCGCCTGCTTCCCAAATGCAGGTTTACCTTTAAGTCTGTGGTTCTCAAAATGTAGTCCTCAGAGCAGCAGAATCTGGATCTCCTGGGAGCTGGCTTAGAAATAAACTCTCCAACCCCACCCCAAATCTATTGAATCAGAAATCTGGGTTTTAGCAAATGCTCTTGGTGATATTGATAAACAACACTAAAATGGAAGACCCACTGGTGTAAGTTATCAAAGTTTTTAAAAGGTGATTGACTTGTCTGGACTCACCTGTTGAGGTTGGTTGAACAGAGCAGATGTAACAGACCCCACGGTCTACTCTTTCCCAAGTGAACAGACTGCCTTGCTGAAGATGGGGAATATATCAGACTAGGATTAAATAGACCAAGACAAGATGTGAATGGGCATTGGCTGCAGAGCCCATGGAGCACCCCTTGTACAGGTGTCCCCTGAGCCTCCAGGTCTCGTCGGTGGACTAGGGGTTGAAATTTACACTTCTCAGTGGGCTCACATAAGGGCCAGCTCCTCTTTTCCTGCTGCAGCTTGCCAGGAGGCCATGTGTTAAGATGGCAGAGCTGCAAGAGGAAAGCAGCTGATTGCCAAGTCACTGCTTCAAAGAAAGCTGTCCTGGAAAGTCACATGATTCCCAGTGGACCAGGGCTGAGCGGGAAATACACCTTGGTTTTGTGAAGGAGCTAAGACTTCAGGAGTAAATTTGTTACTGCAGCTTAGCCTAGCCTAACCTGACTGACACAGCACCAGAGAAAATTGTAAAAGTAAAAAAAGACAGTAGCCTAAAGACAGTAGCCAAAGCTTCTCCTCGGCTAAAAGCTGTGAGTAAGGAATGAGGAAGAACGATTAGCTGCTGGCCCAGTGTATCAGTCATGGCATTATGAGAACACATAATGGAGTTGTATTAAAATGCTGTAATTAATCATTATCTAGATGGAAATGGGATGGGTAAGTAATACTGCGGGTCACTTCTATATTATCTGGGGTTGTCTCTGTGGTTGTCTAAAGATAGGCCCATAAACAAAGAGATGCTCTCCTCCTTGAGTGAGGGTTGCAGAGGGGAGGGAGGAACTGGAGTCTCCATGTCTACTCTGCTGTCCTGGCTTCTCTATCTCCTGTATGACAAATCCACTGCCACCCCACCCCACCCCTCCGCTTAGCTCTCATAGGCAGGTTTATTCCACATCAACTCTGTAAGGCCCCAGTAGTTCTGACATTCTTTTTTGGTGATTGCTCACAAGATTTGGAAACTGGCAGTCTGGAGCCCTTCTAGGTACAATCCTGCACCCTAACCCCTGAGTTTTCATAGTGGTCTCTTAGAAACAAATTCTCATTCAAGAGTGAGTAAGACTGGGGGGAACTGGCATTCTATGTTTCCCTTAAATACTGAGCAGTAAAACTAATGCTATTGATTCAGACTTGATGGATTACCCCAGGAAAAAATCTGCTTATACATACATATGCCTCTGCACACATAAGCAGGTGGCTAATTATTGTTTGAACTTGAACACCTCATTAACACGTGAAAGAATTTATTTTTGTGTTCATGCAATTGGAAGCTTGAAATGTCTAAGGGCTGCTCAGAAGAGGAAAATTATGTATTCCTCTGTCAAAAAGAATAACCTGATAACTTTGCTTGCTAACTTCATCATGCTCTCTGGCTCTCCAGAGAGAAGAGCTTTGGCTATCTGTTCAAAAATCCTGCTGGCGTAGAGAGGAAGCTGCTTCTGGAATATAAGACCGATGACCCACGGGGCCTCCTTTCCCCTCCAGACCACTCCTGTGGTTTGGGGCATATGGAGCAGCGAGCATGGATGAGAACATGTGTTTGGGATTGGAGGTAGTTTACCGATATTCTCACTAAGCAACCTTCCTGGGGGAGAGCCAGCACATTAGCTCTGTGGCATACATTAGAAGCTTGTTAAGGAAAAAGAAGTCCATAGAAAACCTGCCTTCCACTCCAAAGACTAGTTTTAAAAGCCCTAATTTGTTGTTATTTAATATATTTACGAAGCACCAGCTTATGAAAATGGGAGAAGAATACTGTTCATCCATTTCATCATGTCCTCCTGCTAAAGTACAAAGGGAACCATTCGCTCCAAAGGAAAAATGGGGGAACTGAGAGAGTGAGCAGCTATGGACTCAGAATCAGTGCGAGAAAACCTTAATCTGGTTCCCAGCCTTCCCGACTCTCAATTCCAGGGACCTTTTCCTTGGTTAATGCTGCCCATGGGCCAAACAGATTTTAGAAATGAGAGCACCAGCTGCCTAAGCCGAGGCAGGCACATCGGGTCCTGAAAGCCAGGTGCAGAGACATGAATCCTTGAATCGTCCCCGCAGCGTTACGTTGTGTATGAACGACGGTGCCGTTTAGAGAGATGTATGCCTCTCATTCTAGCACTGTCTTAGCATGTCGGTGCCACACCACCACTCTCACACCTGCTTCCTTTTTAAAATACAACTTGGGAAGCTGATGTGGCTCAAGAGATTGGGCTCCTATCTACCGTATAGGAGGTCCAGAGTTTGATTCCGGGGGCCTCCTGGTGAAAAGCAAGCTGGCCCGCGCGGAGAGCTGGCACAGCAAGATGACACAACAAAAAGAGACACAGAAGAGAGCAAGAGACACAGCAGACCAGGGAGCTGAGGTGGTGTAAGAGACTGAGCGCCTCTCTCCACTCCAGAAGGTCCCAGGATCGGTTCCTGGTGCCGCCTAAAGAGAAAACAAGCAGATACAGAAGAACACACAGACAGCAGGCAGCGAGTGCAAAACAACGAGTGGGGGGGGGGGATAAATAAATAAATCTTTAAATAAATAAATATCATTTTTATTAGAGAAGTTGTGGGCTTACAGAACAGTCTTGCATAAAATACAGGATTGCCATAAACCACCTAACTATTAACACCTCACATTG
>PVKH010047643.1:0-10298 GCA_004027955.1 Chaetophractus vellerosus | reverse complement strand
CCCCACGCTCTCCGCAAAGACCGCGCTCCTCCGCTCCTGCTCCCGCTCGGCCACCCCCTACCTGAGAGCTGGTGAGTGCAAACCTACACCGTCGGCGCCATCTTCAGACCTTACTATATTTAGTAATCCTACTATATTCAACTCACTCTCCATTTCATACCGGCCCCCTCTCCTCAAAAAATACAAACACTATAATTTCTCACATAAGGAAAAAGCTTCCTTGATTGCACATTTCTCTATAACTATTGCCCAATTTCTTTATACCCATTTATGATAAATCTCAGATCTGTTTATTGTCTACCCTTTCCTCTCCTTCTCTTTTGAGCTTTCTCAAATCAGGCTTTTCTGCCTCATACTCCACTGAAAAAACAGAAGTCAAGGCCCAACTCAGTAACCACCACATAGCCCAATACAATGGTCAGTGGTTTGTTCCAGTCCCTTAACTTCTCAGCAGAATTTGACCCACGCAATCTCACACCCTGTATTAGTCAGGGTTCTCTCGGGAAACAGAATCAACAAGAGATATCTGTCAATAATATTAGATTTTATAAGAGTCTCTCACACTACCATGGGGATGCACAAGTCCAGGTTCCGCAGGCAGGCTGCAAGCCAGGGGCTCCGATGAAAGACCAATGAAAGGCCCTTGATGAGTTTCTGGGAGAAGTTGGCTGTCCAAAGATGAGCTGGGAAATTCTCTCTGAATGTTGAAATCACTTCCCCTTTTAAGGCAGTCAACTGATTGGATAAAAGTGCCATCCATTCTTCATGCAATCTTCCTGATTGATGCAGATGTAATCAGCCATCCATGCAGTAAACTCACTGGTGATCGAAGTCCATAAATTCTTTTGTATTACAATTAGCCCAGTGCTTGTGGGAACTAACACCTGGACACAATTACCTGGCCGAGTTGACACATTAGCCTAACCATCACACACCCCTTGTGGAAACTTGTTCTTCACTTGGCTTCCAGGACACACATTTAACTGGTGGCTGCCTCTCAGTCTACTTTCTTGGCTCCTTCTCCTTATTTTGCTCTAAGTGGTGGAGCATCCCAGGGCTGGATCCTTCGACCTTTTCTTTTATTTCTCTACTCATATCCTAGACCTGTGTTTCTAAATCCTGTTTCTTAGCAGATGGCTTGGATTTGTATTTCTAGCCCTAATATATCTCTTCACCTCTAGACTGGTGCATTCAACTGCACCTTCATCATCTCCTCTTGGATGCCCAGTAGGCATTTCAAACCTTCCATGATTCAAAAAGAAGTTATTTCCCCCCCAAACTTGCTTCTCTCACTGTGCCTATAGTTGCAAATGGTAGGACCATGTACTAGGCCATATACTTTGGAGTCATTCTTAGATGTGACCACTTTTTACTCTCTCCAATGCTCCCACCCTCATCTACTCTAGTCTCTCTCCTGGACTGCTACAATAATGTCTTTCCCTGCTTCCACTTTGCCACCCTACAGAACTTTTCCACACAGCAGCCAGAACGGTTCTTCTAAAACGTTAAGTCTGATCTTATCGCTCCTCTGCTCAAACTACTGTGATGTGTTCCTGCCACAGTTTATCACAGGCTACAAGGCCCTTCATCACAGGGGCCCTGCTTACCTCTCTGACCTTATTTCTCGCCACTCTCTCTCTTGACCACTGCCCTTGGGCCTGCTCATCCTGCTATTCTACAGGACCATCCCAAGAAGGCCCCTACTCCAGGGGCTGGCCTGGAATCCTCTTCTTCCAGATAGCTTCCTAGCTGGCTCCCGAAACTTGCTCAAATCCCCACTGCCATGCTGCTGCTCCAGAGAGGCCTGCCCTTCACCATCCTGGGTAAGGCAAGACCCTCTCTGAACCCATCACTCACACTCAGTCTCCTGCTTTTAATTTGTCATGGGACTTATCCTTCCCTAGTAATAGTTGTGGATTGATATTTTAAAATGTGTTAAGCACTTCCCCCATTTAGAATGTAAGTTCCATGAGGGGGATGGATTTATTTGTTGGCTGTATGTCCAGTGCCTAGACATAAGTGATGCTCTATAAAAATTGGCTGAATGAATAAAACGATGTAGAATAGAATTAGACAAAATCTTACACTTATTAGCAATGTTTTCTCCTCTTCCTTTTCCCTCCTCTTCCCCTTCCTTTTCCTCATTTTTCTCATCTCCTTCCCCTCCCTTTCTTTTCCTCCTTACAAAAAAGTTACTCATTTTATACTTTAAGATAAAGTAGTTAAAACAGTAAGTCCTTGCTTCTTATGTAACAACCTGAGTGTGTGTGTGTGTGTGTGTGTGTGTATTGCAGAGGAAGGAGGGGGAAGTTGTTAGTTGAACACAGATGATGTGGGAGTGAAAGGCAGACCCTGGCTTCTAACAACAAAAGCGTAGAAAAGAAGGCCTGCGAGTCCGAGGTACACGTTAGAACCAAGGTGACATGCATCCTGCTGTTTGGATGCTGAGTTGAGGCTCAGCTCAACTACTTGGCTTCTCTTTTGTTGATGCTTTTGGAGGGCCCCATGGTGGTTAAGTCAGAAGTTAAGAGGAGTCACTAATATTGCACCAGTTACCAGTTAGATTTCTTCTTGGCACAGTCGACAACTGTCTTGGGACTAAGCGTCATTCACTGGGTGGATGGACAGTTAGTGCCACAGTTTCTTTAGTTTCCTCTGCATCCTCAATAGACAAGCCTTGGCTCTAGGACCTGGAGGTTTCCTGCTCTTCAGGTATGTTAGGGAGGGTAGTAAGACGCAGCCTCATTCTGTCCTTATTTGTTGAGTTAATCCAGGGAACACTGAGAACTATTCCTGAACATAAATAGATCCTACTTAATGATTACGGGTCTTAGAATTCCATCTAAATAAGGCAGATTTTAAAGCAGTATTCTGCTTCTCCTCTTCTCCTTATCTACTCCTGTCCGTACCAACTCCTTTTTGGTGTTTCTGTAAAGTTAGAAGTCAATCACTGAAATGCTACAGAATCCATGGCCTGGCCACTTCTCCCTTAGATACATACTAAAGGAAGGTTTACATGGGCATTGGGGGACCATTTAGCTTTCTCTCTAGGCAACTCTGGAGAGTGTATTGGGATTGAAAAAGGAATCTTCATTGTCTGTGAAGAAACTCTGTATTCTTTTAAATTTATGAAAATAAGCTACTTGGCTGACATAAGAGGATTTAGTGAATAATGCTCAAGTTTTTGTTCAATTATAAAGTACCCACTGTCCAACTAAGAGTTGAGCAACTCTGCTCCCAGCATTCTATTGTCAATTGACATGTTAACTTGTTAATGGGTTGATTTTTGTCAAACAGAGAAGCACGGAAATCTATTCTATTTTCCTTTTCTCCAGCAGTGTGCATTAAGTAGGGCTCAGTAGTATGGGTTTTGAGGTTTGGGTGGGAAAATGCTGAGCATTAAGAAAGACGAAGGTCAAGAAACCCAGAGTACAGAGGGTTTTGTTATTCTTTCAACATTTGTCACCAGATGCTTGCCTCAAATAAATCTGGCTTTGAGAAATGGTTTTTAATACTTGCTTAGCTGTGACAGCTGTAAAAGTCCCTTATGAACTCTGAAAAGGCAATCTCAGCCCAGCTGCTCCTGTTTAGGGCTATCCAGAATAAAAGTGCTGTTAGCAATAGACTCATTTCTCCCTGTCCAATGGCTTCTACAGACGTTTGGTACCAAAGAAGAGAGCGGATTTCTTGTACTTTTCTTCCTGTCTGGACTTAACAGTAACCTGCTATTCTTGACCACAACTGTTATGCAAAAATAATAATAAAACCTTGCAGGAATGGGGGGTATTCATTGAGCAGTAAGCACATGAATTATCTCAGTTTGGGCTGAATTCTTGCGATCACTTTGTAAGACAGACCATAGGGGATCCCAAGAGAGGGAAATAGGCCAAATTAACAGATTATATTAAAGCACAAATAGAAATTTAACTGCACATCTTGTGTATGTTGAGGCCTCCTTGGAGAATTTTCTTGAGGTAACTGACTGGCGTGAGGAGTAGTCCCGAGTGACTTCTGATAAAATTACTTTTGCTGCGTTTATTTGTGGCTAGGTCTGTCTCTCCCATTAATTAGATTGTCAACACATTGGGGGCAGGAATCGTGCCTCATTCTTTTCTGGATCCTTCATAAATTCTAGCATCACACTGTGTACCTGAGTTTAGTTCCCTACTTAATTCTGTTTTTGTTGAGTGGCACATTAGGAAGTTCTGACACCTGCAGCCAACAAAAAAGGGAAGCCATAATAGGATTGGGGACTGGGTATGGGGGTGTGGGAGGTAGCTACTTACTACTTGCAAACCCCATAAAACAGTCTGCTCTCCCTATGTGTCCTTTTACTTAACGCTGTAGAGGCCAGGCAGGGATCCCAGGAATACTTTCCTCTTCTCTGCAACTTTATCTGTCAAAAATCCTGCATATCCTTCATGGTTCAGCTCAAATATCACTACCCTTAAGAAATTTGCCCTAATCCCTTAGCTGAAATTAACTTTCTGCTCTCTAGTCTTAGAGCAGGGTTTCTCATTCTCAGCACTATTGACATTTTGTGCTAGATAATTCTTTGTTGTGTGCCATTCTTTGCAATGTAGGATGTTTAGCCGCATCCCTGACCTCTGCCCACTAGAACCCATCAGCTCCTCCCCAGTTGTGACACCCAAAAATGTTTCCAAATGTTTCCAAACATCCCCTGGGGCCAAATTTCTCCCAATAGAGAACCACCATCCATCACTGTTTATTTGGACTGTCATTATAGCACTTGTCACATTCCCCTTGTTATCAGCATATATACTTGCCTATTGGATTTTTCTTTAATAATAATTAAAAAAATTTTTTTAAATACTTAGATTACATAAATGTTACACAAAAATTATAGGGATTCCCATATGCCCCACCTCCCACACCTCCCACAACCTCCCACATAAACATCCTTCATTAGTGTGACACATCATTTTCTGTTGCTGTAGAACAAATTACCACAAATGTAGCAGCTTAAAATGACACCCATTCTTTATAAGATAATCAATTCCAAAATTTAGATTATCACAGGATTACAGTTGTGCTACACATAGAATATGCCATTTCAGGTCATTGGCGAGGCAGGGTGACTGGGGCCTAAGAGCTTAGACTCTGGAGCCAGATGGCTTGGGCTCAGACCTTGGCCTTCTCACTTCTTAGCTGTCTGATCTCAAGAAAGTACTCACGTTCTCTTTGCCTCCATGTCCTCAACTTTAAGTAACAATAATATCTGCCTTAGGGTTGCATTGAAGATGTACAAATTGATATTTGTAAAGCACTTAGAACAATGCCCAGATCATTGAAGTTTTCCTTTTTCACTAAAATAAAACTGTTAAATGGCTTTTTAAAAAATGCCACCCATGCATTAGCTCACAGTTCTGTAGGTCAGATGTTTGGATCAGTTTGGCTGTGTTCTGTGTTCATAGCCTCACAAGGTGGCAGCCAGAGTGGACTCTTATCTGGAGGCTCAGGGGAAGAATTTGCCTCCAAGCTCATTCAGGTTGTTGGCAGAATCCAGTTCCTTGTGGTTGTATGTCCAACATCCCCGTTTCTTTGTTGGCTGTCAACTGGAGTTCACTGGTTCCAGACGCCACTAACATTCTTTTTCACATGGTGCCCTCCATCTGCAAGTCATTAAGGGCATGTGGAATGTCCCCAGCTTTGAATCTCTGACTTTCCTTGTGTCTCTCTTCTGCTTTTAAAGACTTATGTGATTAGATTAGGCCCACCAGGATGCTCTCCCCTCTTAAGGTCAACTCTGCCATATAGCATACCACAATCATGGGAGTATCTCATCACATTCACAGGTTCCAGAGTTGGGGGACATGGCATCTTGAGGGTTAGCCTTAGAAATTATGCCTACACATACAGTTAATTTTTTTTATTAAAGCAGTTGTAATTTTACAGAAAAATCATGCAGAAAGTATAGAGTTCCTATGTACTCCCCCAACCCCTTATTTTTTCCTCCTATTATTAACATTTGGTAACTTTGTTATAATTTTTATATAAATGTTATTATAATTATATTATTAACTATAGCCCATAGTTTACATTTGGGTTCACTCTTTGTGTTGTGCAATTCTATAGGCTTTTAATTTAATTTTTATTTTGGTAACATATATACAACATAAATTTCCCATTTTAACTACTTTGAAACATACAATTCAGTGGTGTTAATTAAATTCACAACGTTGTGGCACCACCACTACCACATGCATTTTTGCACACAGCAAAAATATAGCTCCCATGGGATAAAAGGGAGGCCAAAACTGTTTCGCTGTGGCAACTTTACAACCTAAATTCTATAGTATTAAGGAAGTTGGGGTACAAATGCCACAAAGCTGAAAGGAAAAACAGTTTAGGGATTTAGGACCCAAATCAGGAGACAGTCCCTTTCTTTGCCAGAATTTAATTAATTGATTGATCATTTTATAAGGCACTGAGCAAAGCTTGAGATCTTTAAAACCCGAAATCAATGAAAAATCCTCTTCAAGGAAGTCTCTATTTTTTATTTAGGGTAAGGAATAACGAGATATGACATCACTTTATCAGTCCTCTGCTGGTGAAGTATTTTCCTTTTGCATTCAAAGTTTGGACAGACGTAAACTTTGCACTATCCCTCCCTCTACCTTAGAAGACAGTGGGAAGAGGTTTGTCAACAGTCAACATCCATAGACAAGCCAGGGTCACTGCTTCCAACGGGGGAGATTATCTGAGCTTCTCTTTTATAATATAAATGATTGACTGTGGTGACACACAATTTCTGATTTCATCAGGGGCATTGAGAGGTGGGCTTCCTGCAATCACTAATAGAAATATTTTCTGGAACAACTATTCTTTCTCTGACCATAGAGCAAGAGATATACTTCTCACCTATCATTTTTTTTTTTGCCTCAGTTTCATTCTTGTTGCTTTGGTTAAGTTAGTTATGTGGTAAAGTGGTCAAGGTCTTGTGTTACTAAGCTTTAAGGACACAAGTGAGGATGTGCTAAACTCATTTATGCTCAAAGAAAGGATTGTTATAGGAAAATGGCCACGGTATGCCCCCAGTCTGCAATTTAGGATTTCTACAAAGTATGAATGGCAGAATCAAAATTAAAAATGGTCTGGATAGCTGGAATGATGGAATGGATCCAACCAGAATGTTGGTGGAGTTTTAAGGAGACACTTCCCAGGGAGCCCATGGAGTGTTTTTTCCTTCTTATGGGAATAGAGACTACTAATCTTATAATAACTGTCTCTTCACAAGGTATGATACCCTTTCACTTAAATGTATCATCATGATAGGCAACTTATATCAGTGCCATGCTTGAAGTTCCTTCTGTTTTGGAATTGGGATACAGCCTGTTAGCCCAACTGTGAGCCATGGGGATTTTTATTTTTTTTTAATTTTTTAAATTTATTTATTTATTTTAAAGATTTATTTATTTTATTACATATCTCCCCTCCCCCCCGCTGCGGTGACGCGCCGAGACTGGTCACTGCGCAGGCGCGGCTTTCCCTGCTTGTGGGCGGCTTCTGCTTCCATTCACGGCCGGCTTTCAGTTCGCGGGTGGCTGGCTGCGTTCCATTCGCGGGTGACCTGCCCTGCCCATGGCGGCTTTTGCCCTGTCCATGGCAGCTTTTTGCCCTGCCCACGGTGGCTCTGGCCCGCCCATGGCGGCTTGCCATTCTCAAGGCGGTCTGCCCGCTAGGAGAGGTCCCCGGGAACTGAACCCAGGGCCTCCCATGTGGTATGCCAGCACCCTATCCACTGGGCTATCGAGCCGGCCCTCATGGGGATTTTTAAACTGAGGAAAGTGTGTTTTGTGTGTGTGTGTGTGTGTGTGTATGTTTGTATGTGTGTGTGTATGGTGCTAGGTTAGTTGACTTAATTCTGGACTCAAAGGTAGCCTAACCTAAATTAAGATGAAATATCAGACCTTTACTGATATGCCATATGGCATTGGTTCTCAAAGTATGGTCCACAGACCCCCGTGGGACCCTGAGTCCTTTTGAGGGAATCTGTAAGATCAAAGCTATTTTCATAGTAATACTAAAAATGTTTTCCTTTTTCACTGTACTGACCTTGGCACTGATTCAAAGCAATGGAGGGCAAATTTCTGGTTCCTTAGCATGAATCAAAGCAGTGGCACCAAACTGTCCTAGTGTCCTGGTATTTTTCACTGCTGTGCCCTCATAGATATATTTTAAAACAGCCTATTTTACTTGATAAAACAGTAAAAATTCTTAATTTGATCAAATCTAAATCCTTGAATATATAACTTCATGCTTTAGTGTCAGATACAAGTGCAAGAGACTTAGAGGGACGAGTTCCCAAAGTCAAATCCTCCTAATAAACCCTTTATTCTCTATATCATTCTTACTGGTTCCATTTCTCTGATTGAACCCTGACTAATACTCATCTGGGGGAGGGGGCTTGATGGCTACCTTCAAATATTTGAATGACAATTAGGTGACCAAGGAAGTAATTTTATTCTGTGTTGATTCAAAGATTAGAATGCAATCCCACGGTGGAGGTGAGAGGCATGATGCTACATGGTCTCTGTAGGCAGACCACGGTGATATGGCTTCCAGCTCTGTGACTTACTTGTGGGTTTGGTTTTCTTACCTATAAAATGGGGATAAGAATACTACCCATTTCATATGATTGTTATGAGAACTAAATGAGCTAATATTTAAAAAAGACTTCAAATAGTGCCTTGCATATAATAAGTAGTACTTAAGGTTCTGTTAATATTTTAAAAGCTATAGGGACATAGATTTTTGGCTCTTTAAGAATTTTTAAATGATTATAGCTGTCAAACAAAGCAGTGCAATGCCTTGTAAAGAATACAGTCTCACTTGACCCTTATCAGAGAGGCAACAGTAAGAAAATATGGATGTATAGTTCAAAGACCTAATTCAAGGCTTGACTCAGCCACTTGTTAGCTGTATCACTAAGGGCAAAACCTTTAATCTCTCAAAATCTCCATGTCATCATCTACATTATAATTATAAAACGAAATGATGGTTTTTTTGTTATCTGCAAAGAGCCCTATAAATATTAGTGCTCATTATTTCTTTGAAAGCTTTGAAGCAGAATCTGGTTGAGCACCAGATACCAGAGAAAGAATTCTTGTGTTGAAGAGAAGTTTAGACTAGATAATCTCTAAGAGTCTTTCCAGCTCTGAGATTGTACAAGCTGTTTCTTGAGTAGCCTTCCTGTCAAGACTTGTGATCATATTAAAAGAATTAATAAGAGAAAAAGGTGTTTTTTTTCTTTTTTCTTTTGATGGAGTGAATGAGGTGGAGTTGTACTTGTTAATGAAATTACATCAAGCAATCAGTAGGGAAGATTAGCTCTTTCTACATATAAGCTTCACGGTTTTAGTTGAAGTTGTTATTCATCATTGCAGAGGCCCTTCGTCATTTGAATTACAACCAGTTCCACTTGAACGTGTGCAATTCCATCTTCTATACTAAGGTTTAGGACAATTTGACTTTCTCACTTTCCCTCTTAGAGCTTCAGATTGTTATGGTTAAAAATAAAGTATCTTCGGTTTAGAAATCTAATAAAGCTTTGACAGGAGTGTGAAATGGTATAAAGCATCTCTTCAACAAATCCATCTCAATAACACTTCCTGACAATCAAAAAAACCTTAGGGCCTCCCCTTAATGACTTCTGAAGTTTTAAGGGGTTTGTACTAAGGATGTGAAAATGATTGGAAATGGGTTTTAAAGTAGTGCTAACTTGTTTGTTTTAAAATCCACTCTCTGATTTTGGTTTTTGAAAAGAGATGGAGAATATGCCTCCATTCAAATGTAGACTGATGAAGTGATTATGATAATGAGAGTGCTACTTGCCTCTGCTTTGGAATTACTAGGGAACTGCTCCAAGGCAAAACTTTATAAAGAGAAAAATATTTCTGAGAAGCTTAGAATCAAATCCCCGGAGGAAAGATGGTAGCCAGCAATCTATAACATAAGAGGCCATGTATATCCAAACCTAAAGCAAATCCAAACAGTATTGGGCAAGTTGAAAAGAGGTTGTGCATCTTAAACCTTGGGCACATCATCAGAATTAACTAGGAGAGATTTTTAAAATCATGGATTCCCATTCCCACTGATTCTGATTCAGTAATTCTGGGGTATAGACTAGCAATTTAGGGTATTTAAATACATATAGATTTGAGATGATTCAGAAGTGTTTAGAAACACTAGAATGATGTAGTCTTCCAGAGTTTAAGTTTACCTAGAAAAGAATTGGATTTTCAGAGTGATTCTTAAGAACTGAGTCTTTTTTTTTT
>PVKH010047642.1:0-10277 GCA_004027955.1 Chaetophractus vellerosus | reverse complement strand
GGAGGGCGGCCACAGCTTGCAACTGTCACCCGGGGGGGGGGGGGGGAGCTGAGGTAGGCCAGGCATCTTCCCTTACAGGGGACTGGTTTCTCCGCAAGGGCTGGCAGGTCAGGCAGCCCCTTAGTTTCTAACCCCTGTATGGAAAATGCGGGGCACCTGAACCTTGGATGAGGTACTTATCTTCTCTTCTATTCCAAAGTAGAAGTTGTGAGAGGCCTTGAGGACCCAACTGCCGATGCCTGGTGGAGGCTCCCACCCACCCCAGCCCCCAGCCCACCAGGCAGGCTGCAAGGGCCGAGGTGGTGGGAAAGGGCTGGCATGGCCAGTCCAGGGAGCACCCAGGCGCCAGTCCCGCCAGGAGTGGGAGCCAGGGGGCTGGGGACCTGGCGAGGGGCGAGAGGCAGGGGGCACCTTACTCCCCTCCTCGCCCCAAGCCAACACAAGTCTCCTCTGCGGGGCCGTTGCTCGTAGAAAGTTATTAGTCAGCCGGTGGGTAAGAAACCAAATTTATTGTCTTTAAAAAGTAGTTAGGGCTATCCATGGTCAAAATTTTAGAATGTATGAAAACTGAACACATGAATAAGGGTCTTGACTAATGGCGATGATAGCTGGAAGCACTACTCTCTGCTTCTCTGTAAGAAACGGCAGACAATGACAGTGCGGTTTTAGGAATCCAAGCCAAATGTGTGCCAGTGGGGCCTCTAACCCTTCACCACCTGCAGAGTTACCCTTGCTACTTCCAGGAGTTCGGAGATATTCTGGGACAGTCAAGAGAGAACCAGTTCCACGTTTGAGTTCAGAGTCCTGCAAGGATTTTAAAAATGTGTAAGATCCTTGGGACAGGACTTAAGTGAAACAGTGTATCCTACCAAAATAGTTTAACAGTGAGAAGTAAAATGTTTATTTGTTGGAGTAAAATGCTTAATTTAGGGTTTCGCTGGGGGTAGGCTTTTTAAGCAATTTATATGAACTCCTTACATTTCTATCTAACTTTTCTTTTAAGGAGCTCAAATTATCTCATATGTTTCATTAAAGTACTCTCTGACACAGGGTCAGCTATTATTAACTCCATTAAAAAATAGAAAAACTTAAGTTACTTGCTTTTAATTGCAAAGAAATTAAGACTCAGGCTTGAACTTGGGTTCTTTTCCACTGGTTTCTGACTGCATGGTGGCTTTTCTGAAATTGTCATTTATCAGAGCCCTGCAGGGAATTGTACCATAATTTTTTATAAGAGGACCAAAAACAATCATTCTCTCTCTCCTCTAGAACCTTTTTCTGGGCAACTCCAAACACTCTGCAAATGTCAAGTCTTTATCTGCACACATAAGCCCATATAAGGAAGTTTATACTTAAGTTTTCAGATAAATGAGCTAAGACTGATTTAATGAATCCCCAAATAACTAGAAGGTAGTTAGTAATAGGGGAAATAATTAGATTGGCTGTTTAAACCATGGACTCCCTTCTCAAGGAATACATATAACGCCTGATATTCAACTTGCAGGTTGCCATGACATATGGTTTCTCTGGCTAAAAGACCAGACTCAAACAAATAATGCAGACTAATTTGCTTATGTAGTCATGAGTTTGACATCAGGATGGAGGATTAAAGGTGAATTAGTAGCTGTATTCTAAGATTTAAAAAATTGGGGAACGGGGTGGAATAAAAAAAGTAAATTTTAATCAGGATGGCAATTAATCTCTATAACGCAAGTCATTATTTTCTGTTCAACTGAGAATAAAGTACATAATAAATAATATGAAGATTGTATATATAAAAATAACTTAGCTATGTCCTCCGAAAATGGAAACAAGGAAACAAAAACATTATAAATACAGGTGCATCCTGCTTTAAATAAATCAAACATGAAATTATAGGTTTACTAACATGGAAAATTAGGGCATGCATATATTTCAAAGGATTTGTTTACTTCACAAAAGGAGACAGGTATCTTCCCTAAGCTGGAGTAATCTATAGACTTGGTCTGGAGCCTTGGCTCTATGACTTTCTATGTGTCTGCAAAAATACCTTAGAAGCCTCGATTTCCCCGTAATTGCCTCTACTAACAGGGTTGCTGAGAAAGAGGTTAATTTGCAAAAGCAAAAGCATACAATCGGGTGTTTTTAAAATTGTAAAGCAATATGCAAAAAATGAGATATGGCTTTTAAAACAGAATGAGTCACAAAAATTTGTTTCTCATACTTTTTCATGAATTAATCTGTTCTTGAATGAGGGATTAAGTAGTGTGTATGCTTTAATCTACACTTTATTGTATTCCAGTTTTTATTCAGTTAAGTTCACCAGTGGTGTTGAATTTGACTTTTTCTTGTTGTTTTTGACTGACTCAGCCACTGGGAGTGATTTTGACAACATTGTGCATATTCTAGCCATTCATTTCATTTGCACAGTACATAATGAAACGAAGAAGAAATAGGAAATAGTTCAAGCTAACATTAACTCATGCAACATTATCCAAACTGTGGTGGTTTGGGGCTTTTATGGGCCCCAGAAAGTCATGTCCCTAGAGCTCATCCATTCCTGTGGGTGTGAACCTCTTGTAGGTGGGACCTTCTTTTGATGAAGTTATTTCTAGGACATGAGCCAGGGTGAGTCTTGATCCTCTTACTGGAGTCCTTTATAAATGGGATGGATATAGAGAAAACACTATGGGAGCAGACAGGGCCAGGAGAGCAAGGAGCTAAGATCAACAGAGCCCGAGAGAGGAAGCCAGAAGCCAAAGCAAGAAAACCCGAAGGCAGGGGAGAGACCAGCCATGCCGCCCTGTGCCGGTCCTGGGGAGAAAGCATTGCCTGACGATGCCCCGATCTGGACACTTTCAGAGCCTCAGAACTGTGAGCCCGCACCTGATAAAAACCTATTGTAAAAGCCAACCCATTTCCGGTAGACTGTTTTTGGCGGCTTTTAGCAAAGTAAAACTCAAAAACCCTTTCTTTTAAGAACCCCATGGATATTTTATGGAGCCCACTTTAGGGGAGATGAAGTAGGTGGCAGCAGCACAGCTCCTCCTTCCACCGCCCCTCCCCGGCAGAGCGATTGCTCGGAAGAGCCTGCCAGGGCTCTCCTGGCCGGAATGTCCCGTCCAAATGTCCCGTCCAGAGGGGAGAGTCTTGGTCTCTGGTCTCCTGGTCACTGTACTGACCAAAACAGTGGATTCCTGTTGTGGCTGAAAATATGAAGTTGATTTTCATAACCAGTTTTTCTTTCAAAGGTTTTGTGAGGCTTAATTACCTACTTGATTAAATTTACTAAGTCAAATTGACAACCTCTATTGTGACTCCTAAGGCAGGGGTTCTTAACAAGGGGTCAATGAGCTTGAGTTTAAATTAAAAAAAATTATTCTTGTGGGGACGTGTTGGTGCGGGCATGATATATTTATTAAATAATACACAATATAGTGTGGACTTAGTAAGGGGTCTGTGGTTTTCACCCGACTGGCAAAGGGGTCCGTGGAACAAAAAAGGTTAAGAACCCTTGATCTAAGGGTATATATATTTAAAAATCAACTGCAGCTCCTCTTATAGTTACATGACAAGTAGGGGGTAGAGAATTGCTCAAGAAAGAAACAATCTTTATGTAACCTGCTTCTGTTAGAGGAGAGAGTAGCTCTCACTTTCCGAGGGCATCTTTTCTTTCATGCTTCTAGCACTCTATGCAGGTGGCTAAAAAGTGATTTGGTTCACAATGAGTTCTAAAAGGAGACCTTCTGGGGAGGAAGGTAATAGAAGAGCTTCCTACAAAATCTGGTACAGGTAAAGCGATGCCTAGAAAGCAGGGGTTTAAATGCTACCCTAACTGTGCTAACAAGCGGCTGCTTCCTACTGCGGATTCACAAGGGCTTTGGGGAAAGGACCCTGACCACCTGACGGGATTCTCTGCCTCTGTCTTCCCACAAGGAGCTCTGGCTGACAGCAGCTCCCTTTCTCAGCAGATCTTCACAGTTTAGCCCTAACTCCGTCTGATAGAGTAAATCGGAGCACATTGTTACAGCTGGGGCAGGGCATCTTGACGCTTACCAGAAGAAATGTGTGTCGCGAGTCACACTAAAGTGGCTCCTTACAGTTTTCTGATAACAAACTTAAGAGCTTAAAAGTAACCATGATGGCAAAGTTTTGGTAACAGATGATGATGATGGTAGCACAACATCGTGAACATAATTTCAGCACTAAATTATATATGTGAATGGGATTTAAAGGGGAAGTTTTAGTTATATATATTACTAGAATAAAAAAATTTTAAAAATAGGACTGTACATCACATGAAGTTTTAGTTATATATGTTACCAGAATAAAAAAATAAAAAAAGGACTGTATTTTACACATAATTTTTCTGTAAACCTACAACTTCTCTTAAAAAAAAAATAGTAACTGCAAAACATGAGAATTCACAAAGAACTGTCCATCAGTGCCCCTGAGTTGGTAAAGGGTTTTCTGTGGGTGTATGTGTATAACACAAGGACTCATTTTCCCAGACTCACATTAAAAAGACGAAATACTCAATTTATCATCTTCTATTCTCATTCTCCAAGAAAATGACCAGGTATTTACGGAACCCACAATTTTATATCTTGCCTATAACCCTGGTAAGTACTTGTTCAGGTTAGGAAATGAGTAGGATTTGTTGGTTTCGAGAACTATGATGAAGGATTTTTAAAATGCAGGTCAGAGCCTAACGTTTTGTATCACTGAAAACTGAATTAAAAAGTTGTGTAGCACTGTTCCTTGTGACTAGTTAGAAGAGCACACACAGCCAACCACGACAAACAATAGTCTGGTAAGTGTGGTGGATATGAGCGCTTTTAGAAGTGACCGGCTCTCCTGGGAGAATGGGCCACGGCTCCACGCGCCAGTGGGCAGCAAGCCAACGGCTACCGTCAAACACAGCAGACCAACCAGCCACCAGCAGGTTTCATTTTTCAGGAGCCCCTTAAGAAGTCTGAGAAGGAACAGATGTGGCTCAAGCAGTTATGCCGCCTCCCACATGGGAAGCAGACAAGAGCAGACAATGAGCAAAACAACAAGCAAGACAACGAGCAGATGGTGAACAAACACACAAAAAAACGAGCAGGGCACAGATGTGGCTCAAGCAGTTGGGCGCCTGCCTCCCACATGGGAGGTTCCGGGCTTGGTTCTGGTGCTTCCTAAAGAAGAAGCACAATGAGCAGACAATGAGCAGAAAAACGAGCAAAAACTATGAGCAAACAGACGAGGGAGCTGTCTGGGGGGTGGGGGGAGATTCTAAAAAACAAAAAGAAGTTTGAGAATTGTCTTTTGATACACCAGTTTATGGCATTGTTGGGGGATAACCCTCAAATCACTGCTCTAGGTAACCATAAAAATGCACACAGAAAGGCATGATAGGTGTCTATACTATAAATTTTGTTTGAGTTGCTACTGTGTTTCTAAACTGGTAACTAGCATAATGGCAAAAGAATAAGTAGTTACATGCTGGGGTTCTAAAACTGCAAATTTCTGTGACTTGTCTCCTTGCTTTGGCATTCCTGCCAACTTATTCACTGAGATATACCATAATGACTTACTTTTAAGACTTTAGAACTGCAATGACAATTATCACGTTGATGCAACTAATGATCAAAATGGTGAGTTTATAAACTCACAAATAAATATTTTTTGCTTTGAGAACTTCACTACAGGTTTTCTTTGTATGACTCTCAATCATTTTATTTCACTGCCTCTCACTCGCCACAAGTAGCCTCTTCCTTCCCAACTGATTCACTTGGCCTTTAAACCCTCCCTTGAGACCTCTGCCCAAATCCCTGCAGTTTTCACGTTTCCCCACTGCTTAAGCATCCTCTGTGACTCTCAGTTGTCAAATTCTTTTTCTTGCATTCAAGTACTCCCTCCACCTGAGGTGGAAGAGAGGGCTGTGGGGAGCTCCCTGTAGGAGGATGGAACTGAAATGAGTTTTGAAGGGAAGGTAAGAGTTAACCAGGCAAAGAAATGGGAGGGGGGCTGAGGGGGAGGAAGACAAACAAGATAAACTGCCTGTTTCTGTCTGGTGGGTGTTTGGGGGAGGGGTGACAGGGTAAGTTTGAGAGGCTACAGGCCTGAGGCCACTGAGAATCTGGAATGCCATGATGAATGAGGATCCAAGGCCTCAGGAAACAGCAAGAAACTAAAGGAATTCAAGTTGGGAGAGGATGGGGATTTTACAAAGTTTGCTCTGGCGGCTGTGTGGAGAGAGGGCTGGCACGAGCTCTAAAGAGTGCATCTTAGCTTCCAAATAGAGTTTCAGCTTCTGACATCAGGGAACCTTCTAGCACCTTAACCGCTGATTAGTCATATTTCCACACACATTCATAGTGTCCTAGTTACACAAATTCAGCGTGCGGTTATCCCCCATTCTGAGGGTCACTTGGAGCCCAAAGTGGCCGTGGTGGTTGTATATATGCTTTTATCCTGGGAAGGACGGAAGGTGTTCAGATATTCCCTACTATTTCTTTGCCATTCTAGGAATAAGGAGAGGAAGAAAAACTTCTTCCCCCAAATGTAGGCAGACTCTGTCTTCCTGAGTTATTAGAAAACCTGATTGATGTGTTCTAGCAAGTTTGCTTCGACGTCTAGAATCATATATTTACTGTTATTCTTTATCTGTATGGCTTGGCATTTATCTGTAATATTTCATATTATTTGTCAAGGAAAGTTCTCATTTGTCTTCTTCCTTCAAAGAAAAAAGTGAATCAAGATGCAATAATCCTGACGTGACCCTCCCTTTTCCAAGGATGTAAGAATTAGTCAGATTTAAGATTCAGTGGAAACAAGATACATTCCTAATGAATAACATTTTCTCTAGAAATTCCAGAAATCAAGGAATTTTGGAAATCTGGTTATGGTTGTTTTGGCTTAAAACTGATTATTCCAAGAATATAAAGACCTGGGTTCTTTTAGTGGGAAGCTGTGTTTACAAATGTCCATGGCTCTTTTTTCAAATAAGCATGTGAATCTAGGTCTACAAAGTGGGCTTCCAAGCTCTTCTTTTTGCACTTTATTTTATAAACATTACCACTTTTTTCTATGCCCAATATCTAATCACCATTAATGGCATTATTCAAAAGATACTCAATGGATCTTTTAAAAAAAAAACACTTCTAATACAACAGGACCTGAAATTCTGTTTATTGTTCTTACTCTAATAAGTCAGGGAGTAAGGGACTCACTCTAGCTTTCCCCTTATTTACGTCTACTCCTCGGTCTAGCACTGCCTTTTACTGTTTGCTTCCCTGGGAAGGATTTGGTAGTTACGTCTTCATAACTTTCTGTGCACGGGCAATGCACCTGGAACCCAACATTTAGATCTGAACTGTGTAACTTAAAATTCTTGACTATCAGAGATGGAACAAGCAACCTATCATAGGCCACATTATTCAAGTCTAATTTGTAAATTCCAGAGGTTTTAGCAATGTATCTGTCGTTACACTTCATTAATATCATAGAGATGTTGCAATATGCTTGTTTTCTCAGAGAAGAAAAAAGAACACAAAGATCTTTAATAACTTCTATTGATCAGAAAAATTCAATTATCTTGATATAATTTGAGTTACAAAATTTAAGTTTAAAGTGTATCTGAATATAATGTTAATAACTTATTAACTCATATCCTTATTTTCGTACATGAGAAAAAAGCCTGTAAAGCTGAATTCCAAAGCCACTTTACAAGGATGGGCCATCGTGAACAACAGAGTTCTAGACTATCTAATTCCCTGACCGGGCCGCTAGATCAATGGGGCCTTGTAAAAAGCCTACAAAAGCCTTCCCTGTCTGGTGATTTCCGGCATCGTCAGACATCACTGCTCTGCGTCTCTGTGGTTTCACACAGGTCCAGAGATTCTGAACGTCCCGACCACACCCTCACTTTTACCCCCACACCCACCCCAGGAAAGGACAAACGGGTGTATGGAGTTTGTTTTTTATACTTTTCTTGCTGACCTTCTATTTCTTTGACTGATTATAATCAGAAGAATTTCTTATGAAGACAAGCACTTTTGGAAAAATACAATTAATGTAACAGATGGACGATAGTTAACAGCAACGCTGTAATATTCTTGCATCGATGCCAAAGATGTACCGTGTTAATAACAGGGAGGAGTGGGAAAAACACGCCGAATGAGCGCTATGGACCATGGCCGGTGGTAAGAGCGTGATGATGTTATCTCGTGACCTGACACAAATGTCCCACCACGCTGTGGTGTGTGGGAATTCCTCACATGTGCATGATTGTTTTGTAAGTTCACAACCTCTGTGATAGAAATACATTTTTAAAAAGACACGCACTTTTCCGTGCTTACTGCAGTCTGCTAGAGTGCACGGGCTATCCTAGGCAGCATGAGGTACGTCAAGGCCACTGGCACCCCGACGCCTCTGTTCCCATTCCAACGTGTTGACTGAGGAGCCTTCCCAGGCCAGCACCGTTTCAACAACTGCTCTGTTTCAACTTTAGAGACAACAGTAGTACAAAATGGGCAAAAACACTACTCACAACCATCGGGAGCCCCCAGACCCTTTCAAAGAAAGGTAATTCAAAGCATGTACAGCCACCCACGTTCCTCTGAAGCTGATTTCCTTTGAGTCTCAGAGAGCCTGAAGCTTTCAAGCCTTAGTAGGTGTTGTTTGCTTCCTTATCTCCACCTGGGCTGCGCCTCTGAGGAGGGGCTGGAAGCTGCAGCTTTAATCAAAGCACTGTAAACTTTGCTCCTCAGAAGCATTTGTGAACTTTGAACAGGCATACTGTTTTCCTCCTAAAATGAGATCTAAAATACCAGCTCCTCCCCAAAGCTTTCCAAAATCCCCCTCAGCTACAAGTAACATACTTACAAACTCCCTAATGTGTTAACGTTTCTTCTTTTTGGTTGCTTACCATTTTTTACCACTTTTTACATGGACTGAAAAGTAAGACTTCCTTCCTCAGACTTTAAACCCTGGCATTATTTAATTCCATGCCCGCACAGAGCCCCGCGTGGAAAACACCCTCACTGACAGCTGCTAAGTCCACCGAGCAGCTGCTGTGCTGTGCAGAAGACAGGCCACGCGTGCACGTGGGACGAAGCTCCAGTGTGCTGAGAGACAGACCTGGAGCAAACCTAAGAACCGCCCCTGGCCACTGGGTGACCATGTGCCTTGGTTTCCTCACCTGTGAGGGGGATTCCAAGTCTACCTCACGCAACTGTATTAAGGATATAATAAAACCCTGGTGGAGGTGGAGAGAGCCTATGACCGATGGGGCTAAGTGCTAATCAGGAAAATAAGGCAGGCTAAACCGGATGGGGAAGGCCAGGGAAAGAGGAGTGTGAGCCGAGGGGAACGTTATCTTATATAGGGTTGTCAGTGAAGACCGATTAAGTATTAAAAGAAGAGTCAATAAACAAAAATAAAGAAACCAAGTTTAAAAGGTCATTCTTCGGAGTCAAAGCTACCTGAAGGGCAAAGAATTAAATAACTTTGGCAGAGTTACCCCTCAATCTTACCTTAAATATTACAGCTTTAGCTAACGTTCACCTGAGATAAATCAAGGTAGTCAGCTAAGGTCTTCAGGAAATGCAGAGGAGAGAGGAAGCGTGGGATAAAAGGAAATTAGCTAGACAGGGCTGACAAGATCCACAGAAAGACTTAAGGTCTAATAAACCCCACTTTATATTAATAAAAAGTCTAGCTATATAAGCCATGAATGCTTAAAACAAATAGGCATTTGAACACCAACTCTGCCACGTATTATCTGTGCGAATTTGAGTGTTACTTAAGTGCTTAATTTCCTCATCTGTCAAGTGGTGATAAAAATACCCACTTCACACGTTTTTTGAAAACTTTAATAAAATGAATGTAAACCACATAGCCCAATTCTTGGCACATAGTAGGTACTCAAAAATGTTTACTATTACCATCAAACATCTTTTTTGTTTTTTTCAAACCTTTCAAGTAGGTAAGTACTGTCTGATCCTTTAGGGCTCTTTCACACAAACTGGAAACAGCCACCCGGCCTGTTGTTTCAAATGTGTGGTCTGGCCTGCCACCATTTTTCTTCTCCAGTTGGGCTCTACAGTCTTCACTGTCCAAGTGAAACAACCATCACGGGAAACAAACTTATTTCCCCATCTTACTAACCGCTCCCTTCCTTTCCTCTTCTATCCCCAGTACAAGCCTCACTGTTCACCTGGCTTGCAGAGGAGAAAGACACACAGCGCTCTCTAACTTTCTCAAGCGGCCTGTCAGCCTCGGCTCCTAAACCCCTAATTTTTTTAGGGCCC